>JARJDX010014017.1:0-11606 GCA_030264735.1 Gymnusa sp. GC000175
AGATGTGAAGCCAAACGCCTCCTGTTATGCATTAAGTAGACTGCACCTCTGTATGATAGGCAACTTTTTATGCGCCCTCTCATGTAGAGCAGCCCTGAGGTAGGTACAGTTATTACAGGTGGCTTCCCATCACAATTAATAGGACATTCCAATCTTCTGTAAAATGGGGAGCCAACAGCCTCCATATTTAAGAAGATAGACAAAAGGTCACAAAAAATTTGATAACATTGCGTTTGTATAAAAAACCTGACTTTTATTTGTTTAGAAATCGAATTTCATCTATAAATTTTAATATATTAACACCTACATTAAAACATTCAATGCACAGTTTTGTCAGATAATTTTCATGCCAACAGCCGCCATATTCGTCACATGGTTTAGTTGGAATGCCTTGTATGTTATTAGGTACTGACATCTTGTAGTTTCTGCCTAGGAGCCAGTACTGACGCCATTTTAATGCTAAATAAATCAGCTTTTTTTTTTTGGTGTATATTTATCACAATAACTTGCCAAGATACTTTACAGTTGATTTATAGGGGGCAGTTGTTCCACTGATGTTCAGTAAGTGTGGTTCTTTTATTTTTTATTGATGAAACTCTTGTGGATTAATTTCTGTTTATTGAGCTTGATTCTATTCAAAAAACGACAATATTACTTATCCTTTGGAGTTTCTTGGTCCTTGGTTTAGCTGTAAGAAGGTAGGTATAGTACAGAATATTCATCTTCTGACTTAATTATAAAAAGTCTTCCTAAGATGTACGATGTTAAGATGTTACCATCACTACATACTATTTCGGTAGCATATTTTTAAATTTATGTACCAAGCATTCGAACCACACTTAATCGAAGGCTTTGTTTTTGATTAAGAACGCGCTCTAAAATATAGGAGGTTTTGTGAATTTGTCGAACTTTTGTTGAAAACCAAATTGATGAACAGCTGGAACCAATTTGTTTGTTATCTTCAATTATATGTCCTAATCTCTTAAGTAATAACTTTTTGAATTATTTTGATACAATTGGTAAGAGTACCGTAGGTCTATAGAACTTGACATTATTTGGTGGTTTAGCTGGTTTCGATAACATTATAACCTCTGCTACGTTTTTTCAGTTTAGGAAGCAGGCTTCATTAATAAGGTGAGTCAGCTATTTTAGGATTTTACCAGTAAGTAAGTCATAGCCTGGTGCTTTTTTTGGATTAAGATTAATTTTAATCTCATTAGCCACTTATTTCGTTATGATTGAAATAATGTCTTCGTATATTTGATTATTTATTATTGGTGAACCATTTTTCTTCTACAACGGATTTGGGTGTAAGTATGTTTGATAAATATTCAGCAAACAAATTTGCATTCTGATTATTTTCTCTGACTCCTGCTCCTTTGTCTTTTTAAATAGGGGGGATAAATGTAACAGGTTTGTTAATATTTCTGGTGGCGTTCCAGAGAAAGTAATTTCTCTCCCTATCTGGTAAGAGGTTTTGTAGGTTTCTTTCTTTCTCAAGTTTCAGTATTTTGCTCCTTAATTCTTGGGTCTTATTGTTAAGTATATAAAAATAAAAAAAATCAACAGATCTGAGATTTTATTGGCGTTTGTGGGCCAGCGGCTGTAGAATGAAGGTTTTGATTCGTAACACCGATAGCTTTCCTCCGTTTTCTATCTTTGGTAGTGGTTTATTTAGATTCTTAGTCCACATTTTTAGCATTAAAGTTTTTTCCGGGTATAAGCCGCTAAACACATCCAGGAATGTTAAGTAGTCTTTTTCTTTAGGATTGTGCTTTGGTGGGCAGAGGAGTGCGCTGACTTTTAATTTTTGTTTTGTAGATTGAATTTTAACCGTTGTAAGCTGAATATTTACCCGTTGTAGGAGGCTTTTTTCGAATTAACGTTTTAATTATAACCCACCTCTGACTTTGTATATAGTGTGGTAACTTTTATAACCTTCTATATTAATGTGAAACTTCTTGTAATATGTGTATCAGAAATGAGATACCCGTACATGTGTTAAGTTTTAAGGAACACTTCTGGGTCATATTTTTTGTTGTCTTTGAAAGCCATTGAGGGGCAAGAAGGGAGTGCATTAATTATACTTTTTCCAGGGTACTTTTAACTTACAGAGAGGTTTCAAGAAAATTCCTATCAACCTATATTCTCTTTTGCTACATACATACCCACAGATACTCTTAAAAACTAACATCGTGAGTTCGTATCAAAAAAATTTGTTGCACGATTAATATACTTATCCTATACAAGAAAGTAATAATTATAAGCAACATTAGCAAATAATCTAGCTAGAGAGCAGAGTAGCCGAGCGGCAAAACACAGGACTGGCATACTAGAGATCCAGGGTTCAATGCTGGCATAATTTATAACTCTAGATTAAAAATTCTTGGATGTTTCGGAAGTTACCTTAAAAGCCATTGTTCCCGTCTTTGATGTAATACCTGCCCTGTTACTTACATTAAAGACATAAAATTAGACTGAAAGTAGTCTACACCCGAAAGCGAGAACTATAGCTATTTCAACTTCTGATACAGTCGCTCTTAACAACTCCTTTGGAGTATCATGGAAACAATCTTTAAACCAAACCTATAACTAGAAAATTCTGCGCCTTTCTTTCTTCTGGCTGCAATTTTCTTATGATTATGAGCTGTAGTATCCTATATTTTTCATACTTCTGTTTGCCTCATGGTACGCCTTAGATAATCCAGCTTCCTAGATTTAATTGTATATATCACTTGGGCTTCTCTTCTCTTCTTTTTAACACATTGGTCAGTTGTGGTTTATACTGCCCTATCTGCACTATTAGCAAAGCATTGCGCAGAACCCTCCCATCTTAATAATTCCTAGAATATTTATTGTCAATCTATGTATTTTATTTATAACGTTTTCGACTTTCGTTGATTGAAGCATACTTCTAATGTTTCAAGTACCAACAAGTACAAAATCCGGAGATTTTTAGCACCCTCTGATACGAAGAAAAAAATTTCTAAAGTCTTTTTCGTTGTCTCTCTCAAAGCAGTACCAAAACCAATTAAACCAAAATGTAGTTTTACGCTAAAATTTTCTGGTCGTTTTGAAGTCCTTCTTCTGCGTCTCAAGGCAGTATTGACGGCTGTTGCTTCACTCCGTCGGGGCTACGCGTATTTAATGGCGGCAATCCTCTCATGTCACAGCAACGTCTTAGGATATATACAGCATTTTTTTCTAAGTAACTTTTTTCAGAACTTACTCGCCATATTCTGTTATTTCTATCGCTATTTAGTCCGGGACTACTTATTTAATATATTCGCAGCTTACCATTCACCACCACTGACTAACCTATGGCACAGTCGCAACTAATTATAATTCTGCCTTTGGATGTAATGAGTTATTTGATGAACAAATAATATTTTAATTTTTCTTTAAAAATGTAAAGTATTTTAAGTATTTAATATTGATTTTCTATTTTGTTATGATTACATTAAAAAAAATCCATTTATTCTACAAAAACATTTTTCCATTTCGAAACGTACGAAATAAAATTTTAATTAAGAAAAGCTTTTGAAATTGTGATAAAATAAGTAAGAGGTGGAATTATAAGAAAGGTTTTTAATGTGAGGCAATATCCATTTGCAGGTTGTGTTCTCCTAAGATAAAAGTCAATTCCAGTGGAATGTATTGTAAATTAGTAGTGGAATGATAAGGGAGCACTATGAAATAAGAAAGTAAAATACCAAAACTTATTTTGTTCATGAATACTGCTTTTACCAATAAAGTTAATTGAAAGTTTTAAAATTAAATGGGCGCCACAGTAAATTATTTCTTATATCAGGTAGGAAGAAGAAACATCAGCGAGTATTTCACTTTAACGATATGGTGCAACAGATAACTACCCATGCGAGAGAAGAGTAATAAATAAATTTGGCTGATTTATAACCATGGCCAGCATTTAATTTCAGTAATACTGGCATTAGTGCACATGAATGTCTGCAGTGAGTGGCGTGGAGTTTAAACGCTGGAAACTGGAAACCGGATCGAAATTTAAAACGACTCGAATAAATAAATAAATGCGCGCTTCCGGTTTCCAATGAGCGATTCATTTCTGTCAACATAAAACCCTACGAGGCCGATACTTTACCTGCACATATTATTCATTATTCAGCGAATTACTTGCATCGACCATTTTAAATATGGAGGGTTGTGCGTGAGGCGAATGCCGATGCATTTAATAGACCTCGTGTACTGTAAATAATAAATGCAATTGCCGGGGATATGGGTGATACGAGGGAGACATCCCGCAAATTTCCAACACCCCAAAACATGTTTACAATTTTTTTTATCCGCGCTATAATATTTAATTTACGCATGTCTAACTCTTGACGTTTAACGTCAATCTAAAAATCACCTGCATACCCATATTTCAACTTTTTATGCGTACGAGCAACGCTCCGTGCAATTTAGAATCACGCACGTTTCCACAGATTTTTATAACACAAAAAAACTGCGAGAATAATTTATTGCCAACGCATTAATTTGAATGAGTTCCCTAATGATGTTTGTGTATTAATTAGTGAGTGGCCTAATGAAAGTTGTAGCTTGTTCTTGGATCGATACTATAAAGTATTCATTTTAAGGCATGACTGAACCCTTTTAGTGTGCAAGAGGAGGAATGCTCCAAAACATTAATTTAGCAACAAATCCCAGAATTAACCAATTTGTTTGTGCAATCCTTTTAATACTTGGCGTCCCCTCGACGTGTTTTATTGAGCATTATCGTGCCAATCGGTGCTGCCTCCTTTTTTTTATTCTGATAGAGAAGTATAGAGAAGGGGCGGCTATCCAAATAAATTCCGAAACTAAAATAAAATCGAACAAATAACAAATGTGCCGCAGAAACGACGCAAATGCTGTGAAATAAATGATATATTTATTATTATGATACGGCCTCCACTCGTAAATATCAACCCTGTTTGTTGGATCTTTCGAGAAATATCTGTTATTGCCTGAATACATCGAACTACAAATCTCTTTATTACAAAATTTATTCACATTAATAAAATTTACTTTTGGTATTTACTTATTTTTTCCAATAACTTTTACATCTGGCAACAATAGCTGCAAATGTTTACGTCCGTTGATGGATGAGTGGATGAGGACTGGCCCCTATAGATTTCTCCTGCTATCAAGTCCTCTGTCAATAGTCCTGCTACCCGTATAACATTTCTGCTGCCAGTACACAAACCTGCTCATATCTGGTTTCACTTAAACACGTCATGAAAAGTAGACTTTTTTTAGTATGTTTGTTAAGCACTTCTAACTTTAATTTGTACGAATTGGTCTCGCTAGGGTTCTTTAAATAGATAAGCATGGGATTTTAATGAATTAAAAATGATTTTAAATTGAGTCCTACAAAGTGGATGCAACTCATATTTAATTTATGAAGTCTGTTGTAGAAAACGGAGTTTCATTTCGCGACATGTTTTATTCTCTTTTCTTGGTTCTTTGTCATATTCAGAGACTGGAAGAATGTTTCTGACACTTGGCGAGAAAATCGCGCCTGTTTTATTATATATTCGGACAGGACTCAGATTTCTCAATAAATGTATAAAATATGCAAGAAATTCAACGCGCAAGGAAACAGAAAGATAGTCTTTTATAACTTGATGAATTTACTTCTTAAATTCTTGATGACAGTTATTGGGAAGAATTTAATTACAAAATCATTTGCATAAAACTGTTACAATTTCACATTCCATGGACTTTTATTAATTTTAATTAAACGTTCGGATCGTCCCTTCATCTGGAAGCATTTTAACGGCTTGAACAAGAAAAAGAAAATGAGATATTACACCTTATAGCGCCATAAAAAGTGAAATATATTTTAACATAGGAGATAAAAAGTAAAAGCAAATATAACCACAATAAAAGAGCATAAAGATAAAAAGCAATCCCAAATGCGGACTAAACGAAGACCATTTTTCCTAGCACAGATGCACATATAAAGGATAACAAATACCTTATCACGACAAACAATGCAGAAAGCCAAAGACAATCCCGTCTTGTTCTTAATAAATCGTATTTAACGCCCTCCGTATAAACTTTTTGGACACTACCCTTCGAGTCATATTTCATTTTATAGTTGCACCCCTTGCAATCACAATAAAATATGATTTTATCTGGACAATTTTGATTATATAAATTATAACGGGTGATAAATTGGGTTTATCATGAGCATTGTATGACTCCAACCAAACCTACAAACGTGTTGAGCGGGTCGAGATCATCTTAGTACAAAAATCCAAAAAGGCTTTGGATAAAGGAATTAAAATAACAATGTTTAAGGTAATAAAATACCACGTGTTAACACATAAATATTGTGCATCATTTTAAATGTTAATAAATCAACTTTTTCTACTCCCGTCTTTAAAATGTTCCATTTTGTACTGACATTTGCGTCATTTTAAATGCGATTACTTATTAGATACGAATTTGTACTAATTCTGGTGTTTTCAGTAATTAAAAATGTTTTATTAAACACGGCTTGAATTATTTTTTAACATATCTTGCCCAAAATCAAGTTTGACGTTTGTCAGTTTTTTAATTGGTTATTTGGTCGTAGAAAAAGTATAGTATCGTTTTATAAATTATACATAAAATTCGAGACCAAATTACATTTATAAAACTAGATGCATAATATACTATTATATCGTGTTTAAAATAGTATCACTTTGTGTTATAACGCGTATTACGAAATTAGTAACAGTTAGTGTCAGATGTGGGGTTTAAAAGTAATAATGAAGTAAAAAAATATGGCAACTAAAAAAATTAATTTAACGAATTTTAAAGTGGCGGAATTAAAACGAGAAACCAAAAGATAAGATTAAGACACTGCCGCAGCAGCAGCGCTTGGAGATAACAGTTAAGGCGGCAGGTGATTGATTTAAAGTAGCAACTGCAGGTTTTTGAAAAAATATTAGAAAAGTTAAAAAAAAATTTGAAAAATTTCAGAAGTATAATAGAAGAAAATACCATTAGTTTAGAGCAAAAGTTGGAAAGTAAACTTCTGGAAGAGTATGAAAAAAATATAAATTGAAAAGAAAAGAAAATAAGAGAAGACAAATTTAAGTTTTTAAGAAAAAATTAGAAGAAAAGCTAACCGATAATTCCAAATGCTTAAAAGATTTTAGAACAGTTCAAAGAATAGATGCAAGTATTGGAAGAAAAACTGTATAAAGAAGACTACATCTAAAGACCTATGCTGGAACTCTGAGAATTGCGACACGTAGACAATTGGTGTTCAAATTAATTTGAAAAAAATTATAATTTACCGAGTTATAGTAGAATACGGGTCGGAATGCTGGCAATAAATTAAATAACAAATAGACAAAATAGAAATGAACTTTATAAGAAGAGCGTGAAAAGTAAAAAAATTAGATGCGGCCGAAAAAGATCCACTCTTTAGGTACACAATAACAATTTCAGATCTAGTAGGTGACAAAATATTGACAGTGCTGAATAACAGCTCAAATAGTTGTAAATGTTGATAAGCTATCAAAAACATAATTATTTATTGTATAATGGTTAAAACCGATGTTTAACTTTAAACCGATGTTTAACTTTAAGAGGATTTTACTGAGTAACTAGCAATGTTCAAAAGAAATATAGATGTAGACTGCAACTCATGACTATATAGGTCACAATACTGCCATATCGGCAGATATGGATATATTAGAAACAACCACGAACACGAATTTTGCTTTAATTAATGGGTTAACGAAGAATTTTATCAAATAGTTTTGGATATCTGCAACAACGGTCAAAATTTTGTATATAATGTGTTATTTTCGAAGGTACTGAACTGCCATAACTGTCGATATTGATTGAAAAAAATTCTCATTGATTTAGGAAGCGCATACGCAACATCCCAAAATAATAATTGTTTGAAATTTTCGTTTTCAAGAAACGGGTTGTTGAAACATTTTTACTTTCAGTTAAAGAACGTATAGTAATCGCAAATATTTTCGAAATGGAATTTTTTAGATAAAGTTGTTTTCGAAATGGTGTCTGTCTGTGTATCTGTCGGACTGTATGTTTGTCTGTCTGTCTTTTTGTCAGTGTGTGTCCTCTCTACTGCTCAGGAGACATAACTGGTCCTTCTAAAAATACATATTTAAGCTCTTAACGAAAATTGTTTTTTTTGCAAATATTTTAAAAACTATCAAGTTTATTAAAAAATCACACAGAAAGTAAAAAAGTGTTCAGAATTAAATTTGCAACAATTTCTTTCCTATGATTTCTTTAAAAAGTAACATTTTGAGAACTCATCATTGTTCGTTGCTAAGTAACACTATTAGTGAAATTATTTCCATCAAGTTCCAGCGACCTCCTTTATTAAAATCAGCTGACTAAAATATGGTTATGTATCGGTCAACTGCACTAGTGAAATTAATGCATTCATTTCAATAACAGGAAAATGCAGAGATAACCTGCCAATATAATTACCTGATAATTAATGAAATATAGTTATGTTTCTGTCAAAAGTAACGGATACGAAAGTCATGTGGTGACCAAACCTACATTTTTTAATTTTAATTTTTGTTATTTTTCGAGTTTTAACGTTTTGGAATTTTTTCTTCTTCTTTTTAAGATGTCCCATCTATTACGGACAGTGGCTACATTAGCTGCACTTTTAAATACATAGTTGTATTTTTGTTACATGTTAGACAAAACCATTTTCGCAGTGCATGCAGGAATTCTCCTACTGCCAACGCAAACCGCATGAACCTACCTTTACTCTTTTTCTGATTTCTATCTTTGATGAACGTGTTTTATTTTTATTATAACTGCTTGGTGAAAGAGAAGTAATTCTTCAAATACCCATATACAGGGTGTCCCATTGTAATCTTAACATAGAATTTTTCGAAAAATAGACATCAAGTGACAAAATGTTACAGACAAAAGTGTTTGTAGGGTAATAATTTTCTTTCTCGACCCTTCAGAAGGGTGACGAGGTGATGTACAATCCGAATTTGTTATAAAAAGTTGGGGTTTTGTGGAAATTTAAAGTTGCTCCTCGCCCAACCACAAGGGGGCAAACTTTAATTTTTAAACGGAAACCCCCACTTTTACTTTCATTTACGAAGTAAAAGAACGTATAGTAATGTTGAAAATTTTTGAAATCCAGATTCAGAAAAATTTGTTTTTAAAGTGGTATCTGTCTGCCTGTCTACAGCCCAGACGGCTGGATCGGCCTGGAAATTTCTATTTAAGCTTTAAAAAAAAATTGGAAGGTTCCAATAACTTTCGACAGAAATTCACCAACCGGAAATGGTGGATATTTCAAAAACTATCAAGTTTATGAAAAAAACGTAGGAGTTCAAAAGTGTTTAGAATTAAATTTGCAAAATAATTTGTATTTAACATTTTTTAACCTTTATAATTTTTAGAACTCATCCTTGTTCTTCGCTATAGAACGTTTTATTGAATTTGTTCCCATCAAGAGACAAGTTTCAATATAATCAGCTGACAACTAATAAAATAGGTTATATATCTTTCAAAAATGACGGATATCACTATCAAAGATGTTACCAACATATATTTTAACAAACAGAAATTGTAGAGACATACTGCCAACCTAATTAGCTGATAATTAATGATATGTGCTTGTCAAAAGTAAAGTATATGTCTAAAATTCGTAAGTGAAAGTCGTGTGATAACCACACCACCATGTAGTTGTAAAACAACAACAAATAAAATCAAGGATGTCAAGCTAAAAGTAAAATAAATATGACAACAGAAATTATATTGGTAATTATTTGGACAAACTCCAATAAACTTTTTCCTGCACTTATAATTTTATTTTAATTCAATACATTGCTAAATGTGTAACTCCATAATATTTAGATAGAAACCTTTTACATTTGAAAACAATAAAATACAAACATAGAAGTGAAAATATTGTACATAATTTATTTAATTTTAATATTTATTATTTATTGCGGATTTCTATACTTCTTTATATGTTAACCTTTGTGCCTAAAATTCATATTATACTCTAATAAATATGTTTAGGTTTGCAATGGCCAATTTGAAATATGGCTTAAAGCTAGAGATTTGAAATGAAGTAAAGATAGCTGTCGGATCAAAAAGGATTGCAAAATTTCAATAGATTTGAATAAACATATAAGCTCAGACGTGTTTATCGAGGAGGAAAATGTATTACCTACAGTTGGCTTGAAGTTTATAATGTTTTCAAATATATTTCTATTTGTATTGACATTAATGTAAAATTAGACAAGGTGGATCATGGATTATTGAGCTGTGTAAAATAGAAGGGAGCAAAACAAGAGATACATCAAAATGGAGGATTAAAGGGGAAGAAGGTCAAGTAATAGTGTACGTAAACAATAGACACAAACTGTTGAGGCAACATTTAATGATTATTTAGTTTTAGCTTTTAGGTTTTATTTTAATTGTTTGAAAAATATAATCTTAATGGGTTAATTGTTTTATAAAAACTATAATCGCAATGGAGATTTTTGAAATTGAAATTGTAAAAGTAATTTTGATTAACAAAATATAACCCGTAGAATTAAACCCAAATTTTCTTGTCAATCAAAATTGTTTTTATATTTGCTGAGTAAAGTTAAATATTTTTTTATTAAAGAAATTTCAACAATAGTCTCACCATGTGGTTTTACCTTTGATCTGGTCACTAGCAAAAGAATATTTAAGAAGTTGTTCCAGTAAGATTAAAAATAGTTTACAAGGAAAACTCGTGTGAGACTTTTTTGTTATCAAAAATTATAGGTTATAAAATGTATTAATATTGGATTAGTTTCCATCATTTGATTTTCATCAGGCGACAAGTTTCACCAGTGTTGTCCTGGAGCTACATAACTTCCGCGTTTACATGACAATGTAGTTAAGCTTCGTGTTTGACAGCATATTTTCTGATATTTTCTTTGACTGTGGGCATTGTTAGTTCTCTTCTGATATCAGCATTCCGTTCTTACCATCGCGCTTTTGTTATTGAATGTAGGACTTTGTTTTTCTTAATATGACACATCCAGTTTGGTCTAGTATCTAGGTTCATGCCCTGGTACTTAGTCTTCGTTTGCAATGGTCTTGTTTTTTATCCTGTCCACTTTCTTGGTTTGTGAAGTTTACGAGGATCGATTTTTCATTCACCAGATACCCCATTCAGTGTTATACTAACCCTATGGGCTGTTTGGGCTACAGCCCAGGAGCGCCGTAACTTAAGGGGCGCAACAAACGTAGGATGATGAGGAATTTTTAAAATGCTTAAATCTCTATATCTCAATTAATAAATTTGGAAAAAGTTGATTGCACACGGTGTGCATTCATATTTTCACGAATTTAGCTATATGCATGAAAAGTGCGAGCTCGAGCCACGAACGCTACCTCACCCAGCGGTCTTACTCGGGGTGTGCAGCACGGGAACTTCATTTAACAAAATAATTTTATTTATAACTGCAATGAAATATAAAAAAATCATATTTAAGAATTTTAATGCCAAAACATAATCGAATTTCTTAACAAGGAAAACATCTACTGTTTAAACACCTTCTTTAAGAAGAAAATAGAAAGAAAATGGACATGAGGGA
>JARJDX010014065.1:0-19383 GCA_030264735.1 Gymnusa sp. GC000175
CTGGAATTTAAATAAAAAAAATTGAGAGAATTCTGGTGTTCCCTGAAGTTAATTTAAAAAAACCCAAAATTAATTTGATGTAAAACATGACATGTGTGTTGCCTAACCAAATACCACAACATAGTTTAATGTTCGTATTTAAAAGAAGCAACAACAGTCTTTATAATAAAATGTTTTTTTATCAATGATAACACAACTGGAATTTAAATCAAAAAAATTGAGAGAATTCTGGTGTTCCCTTAAGTCAATTTAAAAAAAAAACAAAATTAATTTGTTGTAAAACATGACATGTGTGTTTCCTAACCAAATACCACACCACAGTTTAATGTTCGTATTCAAAAGAAGCAACAGTAGTCTTTATAATAAAATGTTTTTTATCAATGATAACACAACTGGAATTTAAATCAAAAAAATTGAGAGAATTCTGGTGTTCCCCGAAGTCAATTTAAACAAAAACCCAAAATTAATTTGATGTACAACATGACATGTGTGTTGCCTAACCAAATTCCACACCAAAGTTTAAAGTTTGTATTCTAGAGAAGCAACAGCAGTCTTTATAATAAAATGTTTTTTATCAATGATAACACAACTGGAATTTAAATCAAAAACTTTGAGAGAATTCTGGTGTTCCCTGAAGTTAATTAAAAAAACACCAAAATTAAGTTGATGTAAAACATGACATGTGTGTTGCCTAACCAAATACCACACCACAGTTTAATTTTTGTATACAAAAGAAGGAGCAGCAGTCTTTATAATAAAATGTTTTTTATCAATGATAACACAACTGAAATTTAAATCAAAAAAATTGAGAGAATTCTGGTGTTCCCTGAAGTCAATTTAAACAAAAACCCGAAATAGTTTGATGCACAACATGACATGTGTGTTGCCTAACCAAATTCCACACCAAAGTTTAATGTTTGTATTCTAGAGAAGCAACAGCAGTCTTTATAATAAAATGTTTTTTATCAATGATAACACAACTGGAATTTAAATCAAAAAAATTGAGAGAATTCTGGTGTTCCCTGAAGTCAATTTAAACAAAAACCCGAAATAATTTTGATGTACAACATGACATGTGTGTTGCCTAACCAAATTCCACACCAAAGTTTAATGTTTGTATTCTAGAGAAGCAAAAGCAGTCTTTATAATAAAATGTTTTTTTTTTATATGTACTAAATTATTATTACTAAATATATATTAGGTTTCATTTTTAGATCATTTTTAGATTTGTGCTAAAGAACTATAGAGGTTTCAAAGCTTAAAGTGGCTTTTTTCCGGATCAACCATGTGTGGATAATCTCTTTATATTACAACAACTTATCGAGAAACGAACCTCAAGGAGTTCTGTTTTTTGCGGGTAAATGTTTAAATACATTTGTTTGCGGGCAATGTATGTAGTCGTTTGAGTCCTGAGCAATGATCACTTGATCATTCATCATTCGTGAATCTGAATATGTTCTCCTTTACGTCTCCAACCCTTCTTGTACACCTCTACCTCTTCCCCTTTTGACGGATAAATAGCTACCGAAAGTTTGCTTTCGAGCAGGCAGATCGACAGACTATCATTTATTTACGCTTACCCAGATAATTGAAAAAAACTAGCACATAATCAGGATCAAAGCAGATCGCAGGAAGAAAGAAAACAGGAACGACCTCGTTTGAAAAGAAAACCGAACGCTTTAAATGGAGTATATTCTGATGATGTCCGATGTCATTAGGATGTCATGGTCAAAAAATTAAAAGTTTAAGGGCCAGACAGCAAAATGTTTTTGCATACGGAGATTTTGTAGCCAGTCCGGCCCTGCTATCAACTTAATTTGAAAAAAAATCGCAAGTCATGGGGTATTTTTATTGATGACCTCTTTAATTGCATTTTATCATATGGTATTGATACTTTTATGCCATATAGTATATAAAGTATGTTTATAATTCAATATAAAGCGGTTTTCTTTTTCTTAAGTCATTTGATTGCAATTTATGAAGGTTAAAATAATAAGCAAGTTTCCTCTACCTATTTCACTCTAACGCATGTATTTTCTCTATTACCTGACTTAATTCAAAAAGTGATGTAACGTATTCTACTAATGCTAATACAAACAAAAGATTTCAAAATTTTTAAGTTGTCAATTGTTTTTCCTTCAAACTTCAAACTGCTTGAAACAGTTTTATCACGATTGATCCAGTCATTAAAATATTTGAGATAAGATATTGTAATTAAATACACAAAAAAGGAGGGCGTAGAAAATAAACAAATAAATGTGATTATTAATGAAGAGCATGAAAATACCAACAAGACCAGCCCCTTCAATCGAGGAGGCTCGTCACAAAATTAATCAAAACCAAAGGTAAAATAAATCCATTTAAATTACATAACCTATAAAACGTTAATCTTTAAAATAGGAAAGAAAAAAGCGGACTTTTCAGTAAAAAAAAGCCGCCACCGAGACCTCCACCACCAAATTTCAACAAAGCAAAAAGCAAATCAGCTTGGAATTTAAACAGCGACAACAAAATATCTCTAATTGAATGGAGTCCTCCCAGTTCGCCAAAGAATAAAACACATACATTTGGTGGAAGTGTATCTAGTTCGTTTAGTAGTAGCACAAGCAGTTTAGCATCAAGTAAAAAAAGTTTTGAATACGACACCGTGCCTAATATAATAAACAACCCATTCCAATATCCTGCCTATGGTTTAACCCCAAAACTACCACCACCACCTGTTAAAACTGGACCAACGATTATTAGAGCACAACCCAAAAAAGCGTTACGACCTAATAATATTAATTTAAGTTCAAGGGAAACATCACCTTTACAAAGCACATCTCGTGGTGTTTCACCATATCTCGAACATATTAATGTAAACATTTGTGTTTCACCACCAATGCCTGATGTACCTCCACCGAGCCCACCTAAAGAGATTGTAAATATAGTTTCTCCATTTGGTGTTGCTTTATATGATTATATTCCAACACAAAGCGGTGATCTTCAGTTACAAGTACATTAATTACATCAAATTAAAAAATACAAACTAATTATAAATATTTCAGGTAAATGATATTGTTTACTTAATTAAGACTGTTAATGAGGAATGGATATTAGGGCGAGTCGATGATAGGGAAGGAATATTCCCTGCTAATTTTATTGAAATTCACGTGCCTTTATCTGAAGATGATAATATTGTTACAGCTTTATACGAATTCCGTCCACAAATGTCCGGTGATTTAGAATTACAACCAGGACAAAAAATTAAAGTTATTAAAAGGGTATCAGATGAATGGCTTCTAGGAGAATTAAATGGAAGAACAGGACAATTTCCAAGCAATTTCGTTGACAGGATCCCAATGAATATTTAACAATTCCAATATTTATTTATTTTTTATATATCATGCTTTAAATAATTAATTTAATATTTTAAAATGAGAAAAACATTCATGGTTCAAATCAATTGACCTTTAGCTACCTCTAGATGATTTAATTATTGATTAAATAAATAATGGAAGAGTAAATAGGTAATTGGGAATTGAGAAAGAGTATTAATGTGAATTAATTACAATATGTGATATAAACAATTACAAAAAACTGCACACAAATTTTTGTATGGTTTTAATTTAATTATATACTCCATTTTTACTCAAAATTTAATGCACAATATTTTTATAAAACTAATAATCAAAATAAAATTAATTGTCTTATGTAATGTTTTATTTCTTCTGCTGTCCTATATATTTATGATTTATGTCCGCTGTTGAATGAAGGCCTTTCTACCACTTATATCTATATTGTGCTTTCTGCAACCAATTCCACTCAGCAATTTTTTTCATTTCATCTAAGCAACGTGATTAAGTGCCTATCCAGTTATCGAATGTTGGCGATCAACATAGGTATCCTCACTTTGTTCACAGCTGTACGGAAAAGTTCGGTTGTTGTAACCCCAAACCACTATCCTAAGCCAAGAAATACGCTTTCTGCTACCCGTATGTTTGTTATTGGGAATTATACTTGGTCATTTTGGGATTCAGCGCCATACCGCAATTTTTAGTTACGCAGCCGACAATGTTGTTAATAACTTCTAGTAGTCCCTCTATCTAGGCTCTCTGTACATAACACTGTAGTCAGTAATTATATCTGATATTGATATATTCCCCGTTTAACAAAATGCTAGTATTCACCTCCTGAAGCCCCTTCCCAAATATTTGCTCAGAATAAACATAAAGAGCATTGCGATAGTATGCAGCTTAGCCCAACACCACGTTGGATACTAGTAATGTAGTCTGCATCATGTTTATCGACGGATGCCAGCTGGTTCCAGTAAAGATTTCCGATTACTCTAAAATCTTTCTCATCCAGACCTATTCTTTGTAGTGTTTTAATACATTTTGGATGTTGATAAAGTTCAAACGCTTTCTGATAATTTATAAAGAAACTTAGTCTCTTCATCTTTGAAATAGAACATGGACGTTAAATAAGGCACGCGTACCGAGTGCATTTCTAAAACCAAATGGTGTTTCTAGGCACAACCGTTAATGATCTGGGGGATCACTCCCAAGAAATAAAGATTTGTTTCGAACGTGTTTAACAAAATGAGCCCTTTACTAAAAGGCCATGATATCAAAATGGACCATTAAATGGAGTGCTGCGCTGTTACGTGTCTTCATTCCTTTTCTATGAAACAAATAGTAGGCACTAACCGAAACAACAACTAGAAAACTACAAGCATTTAAAATATGGTTATACAAGGTTTCATTACATAACAACTGAGATCCTTCACAGAATGCAGAAGAAAATGAAGATCCTAAAAACGTAGAAAGCGTCAATATCTCGGACACATTATGATGAATGAAAGTAGATTTTACCGACTGCAAGAAACATTGCAGGGAAAAGTAACAGGGAGAAAAACTATCGGAAGAAAAAGAATATCATGGCTAAAAAATCTTAGAACCTGGTTTGCCATGACCACCACCGAGCTTTTCCGAGCAGCGATATGGTCAAGATTATGATTGCCAACATCCAGAACGTAACTATAAGAAAAACAACGGTTATTCAAAGATACTAAATTTTACATTTAAGAAAATATAGCAAATTTTGTTTCATTACATCATAATAGCTGTGTTTAAAGTTTACAATTAGCTTATAGTCTACAAAAAGAAAACCTCTAGCGTTTTTATGTACATATGATTTTAATCATTATGTTAACAAAATATAACCTTTACACCCCCAAATTTATTTCTTGTTGTTTGAATTTCTTTCACTAATACAGATATCAAACTACGTATTCAAGGAAAAGATATAAGCACAAATAGAAACATTACATGTACATATTTAAACATATTATGTATTTACAGTATATTTTACAGTTGATTGATATATTTAGATACCCAATCACCGATTATACTATATACAGGCACTCGCACATTGCCATACGCAAAACGAGATTTTTTCTAAAAAATGTTAATTCTTGCCGGCCCTGTATACAAGTGACCCAGTGGATAATCTGTGCCCATGGCTTACCATGTTTCATGAAGGCTTCTACGATTAACAAGAAAAGTCTTACCAAGATTGAAGATTGACAACGCACGCAATTTTAGATGCAATTTTTAAAGTTTTGTGCACATACAAAACCCTGCATGCATAAATAACGAAATTAAGTAAAAAATGTGATATTATATCCTTACATTTTTAAAATTTTTAGTTTTAACTTAATTGGAATCCTTAATTACTTACATTTTTTACTTAATTTTAAACAAATATAACAATTATATAAAAAATGTGCATATATTCGAAAACCAATTTGATAAATATGATTGAAGACCGGATATATCAATGCTTTTGTTATTTGTTAATTACAATATGTATTAATATAGCTGCAGTATTGTGGGTACAAAAATAGCAGAATATTTACCGGTATATTACCGGATCACCGGTAAATATTCTGACATTTTTTCTTTGGAACCAAAATATTTACCGGCTTAGCTGCAATTGAAAATGATTTTAATTTTCAATATAATACATCGGTTTTTAACCGGTGATACACTTACATTTTTTGTGATTTAAACATGGTGGTGGCAGTGGTGGATAAGGCTCCTAACAGAAAATTTATTGAGAGCCTTGTATTAAGCTAATTTAATGTTTACTATTAAAAAAGAACAATCATCGCAAAATCTAAAAAAAATTGTTAAGAAAATTATGTGCATAAGTATTTAATTACATAATTGGGGGGCCCTAAAATATTGGAACCCCAGTTAACCACTCCCTTAAACCACCGCAATTAAAAAGATAAAATCCCCCGCCATTAGTGCCGGACTTTGAAAAATCTGAAACCTGAAAGAAAAACAGTGGTCTGTTTGATATTTGCCAAAGGTAAAAAATTGACATAGTCAGTCCACCACAGCCTCCGCTAAGTGAAACGTAGAAAAATAATGTGAAGTAACATGAAACATCAATATTGTCACCTAAAGCTGTGGTAATATTACAATAGATTGCATAAGCATTAAGGTCATCTTGAAACCACTGAAAATATGGAATAAATTTGTTTCATTTATACAAAATTTAACAATAACAAAATTAATTAAAACATCATACAACTTAAATAAATAGTAAATTTTGTATTAAAATGTTAATAGAGTAAATTGCTTCAATATAAATCAATTTTTTGTGAAACAAAGTAAAAATATACAAATTTTTATTTTACAAACAGGGTTGCAAGTTGCAGATTATAAAATTAATTTTTGAGATTTTTACCATCAAGTTACGATAGGGTGACCATTTCTTACTCACGCCAACCCAGAACAAGAAAACCTAATTCGCCAATTAAGCTTACCTTAAATGGGGAATTATTTTTCTCTCCAGCTAGGAAATAACTTGGTACTGCGCAACAAAGCAGATAGATGGTAAATAAGCCATTTAAGCCCATTGTAGTTTGAAGGCTTGTTTACATTTCATATGCCTTACTGACTGCTTAGTACAAAATTTTCCGCCAGATGAAGATATCCTGGATTAATATATAAACGCGAATATAAACATTGTACATAAAATTAGTACATGTGAAAATTTTACGCAAAATGTTGACTCCAAGTATACTTTATTTATGGATTCGGGTCAGAGCAATGATTAGTAGTTGATTAAAGGTAAAATCTTCCTATAATTAATTTCCTGATCGTTTTGTTGCCGCCCCTATGAGCGTACTTCACATAACATTTCACTTGGACTTCTAAAAGTGTGTTTCTACCTAAGCGTGCTTTTTTGGTGATGCGCTGGCTAGACTCCGTAAATAAAGTATAGGCGATTCAAATTAATTTTTCCCACCATGATTATAGACCCTAAATAAAAAATTGGTGGTTCGGATCACCGTTATTTATCATAGAATTGACATAAACCTATTTAGGTTTAGGTAAAATCCTTCGATAGGTAGTGTATGGCTTGAATCGCCTATGGAAAATTTAATAATAAATAATTCTGTTTTATTTAACCCTGTTTATATTACAAAAACATGTTAACAAAATAATTAGTTTATGAATTAAAAAAAAAATAACACAAATTTGGTTCGTTCATTAGAAGCAAATAAAATTTATTGTACCTAAAAAATATATTGCACAATATTATTGTGAATATTATTTAAATAAAAAATTGCAACGTAAAATGGTTTTAGTTTCAGATTTAAATTGCGTAAATTTACGCGACTTACCTGAAAGTAATGCAATTTACATCGATTCAAGTCACGAAAGCTTACATGTTTAACAAATTTTGTACAATGTTATTTCGTCTTTGTTTACGTTTTAGTGTTTACCATTAACAACAATGATAACTATTTTTAGCTTTACAATACGCGTATTAAGGGGAGACCTATCGCGCGCATTGTAATGAAAATTATGCAAAACTTGACAAAAGCCCGTCACTCTAGCGCTTATTTCTTCATAATTCCACGAGTAATTGTTCAGTAATTCAAAAAATTCACACAAAGATGATCCAAATTTTCACCACTTTCTATTTTTCCAATTTTTTGTAGCAATTATTAATTATTTAGTGAAAATATATGTTTGAGTCGTCGTACCATCTTTTTAGCATATTATAAAAAAATAATTATTAAAATCTATTAAGAAATAAGGGCGCTAAAATGACGGGCGTTTGTTATGTTTTGCTTCTTAATTTTCCTCATATGTAAACAGGGCCGGCTCAGAGTTCGGGACTTCGGGGATTTTTCCCGAGGCCCCGCGCTTTCATATTTCTGACAATTATTAGTAGCTAGGGCAAGTTTTTGACACCAAAGGGGCCCCGCATATAATATTTTTCCGAGACCCCGCAAATCCCACAGCCGGCCCTGTATGTAAAATTGTGTATATATACGCTTTTAGCAGTCAAAAGTTTAAAGAAATATAAAATTTATAAAAAAAATATATTTATCAGGCTTATTACTTGTTATTATTGTAACTAAACGAAATATATCGGAAATAACATTTATGTAACTTTCCTAAAAAATCACGATAATTTGTAACATATAAATTAATTATGATATATGATACATGGTAGTAAAAAAGAGATGTGATTATTAACTGAATTACATATCAGGTGGATAAAAAAAACTGATAATTTCATAATTAACATCCAATAGAAAATAAAATGCAATTTAAAATTAATAATTATGATATATTAAAAATTTAAATAAAAAGAAAACAAAAAAAAATATATAAAAAGTAAACAAAAGTAAATAAAATAGTTTGCAATAGTATAGGGTTCTTTGGGGTTTCAGATTTTCAAGACATGTCTGTGTCTAGGATTTGTGTATTTAAATTATAAAGCCCGGTCTCGCAGAAGAGAAAAACTGAATCGGTAATATTAGTGTGAGTTGCTAGACCTCCATCGGCCCCCTTCCCAGGTGGCGAATAGGAAAACGACTCTTAGATACCACTATTGGGAAAATTAAATACCTAGGTGGACCAAAACTGGCACTAACGTACAGAAGCGTAGCGTCGTCCATGGCGTACTTGGTCCGTTGGCGGATCACATCCGTTCGTTACGGGTCGCATAATTTTTAAATTACAGCGGATTTGGTCCGTAGTATGTCAAACATGAAAGTTTGAGCGAATTTCATACAACCGATCATGAAAAAAAAAAAAAAATTTTGCTAACCTCAGCAGGTTTAGTGTTATTATATCATCAAGGCGTAGTAAACGGGAAAAAACTGGATTAACAGAATAAAAGATTTTGATTACATGCCCTTACTAAAAAAAAATAAGAATAAATGCGCCAAACGATCTTAATAATTATAAGAACAGATTTTCGGTAGGGGGCCAATTCTGATGGACTTGGTTCGCGTGCGTTTGTGATACAACGCGGAGCAAGTCGTTCGGATCTTGACCGCTGAAGAGCCAGCATAAAGGAAATCTGGTCACCTTTCTCGTTCAATATATATATTTTAAACAAATCTTTAAAGAGACATTAGAGGAAACATTGGAGGGCAATTAACAACATTAGATTTGCTGATGACACAGTAATTATCGTAAATAAAAACGAACTATAAAGACTAATGCAAAACATCGAGTAAACAAGCCAAAAATTGAAAATATTAAAAACTGAATACATCATCATAAGTAAAAATTAGGAGACCCCAATGCAACTACAACCTACAATAAACAACCAAAGCGTAGAGTAGGTGGCGCATACCTCGGAACAACAGTTAATGCTAAATGAACCAATTAACAGAAATACAGTCGCGAACTACGTTTAACAACATAAAATCCTATTTACAAGTAACGATATTTCTCTTCAAGTAAAATTAAGGCTAGTAAGATGTTATGTTTTGCTTTACAGAGTAGACCGTAACAGAAGCTGTTCAACTATGCAGAAATGCCGCAAATAAAATTAAAGTTGCCTTGTAGTAGTCAACGTCCGTTACGGATGAGGCAGTAGAGTAGATAAGGAAGAATAATGTTAGTGTTAGTAGTGAGAATATTGGAACTAAAATTAATAAAGATTTATTTTTGTTCTACAGTAAGCCAGAAAGGTTCTGAGCATCTTGTCAATCAAAAATGAAATAGCAATACAAGAATTTGTTTGATAAAAGGCCTCATAGTCTGGGTAGTGCAACCACAATACACAGTAAGAGGTTGTCACATAGCTTCTCCTACCCAATTCCGACACTCACCTCTATGTAGTGAACCCTACACTAATAAAAAGCCCTGTATTTACAAACTAAATTATTTAAATTAATTATGTAATTTTTTTATCCATCCATAATATATGCTAAATTCTAAACACACAGAAATATCTACAGGTTTATGCAAAAATATGACTTATAAAAAATTATTACAACATAATTTAAGTGAAAAATGATAATTTTATACTTAAATTTTGTTAAATAATATTTTATTATATATTTACGATCATTGTTTGTAGTATTTTGTTTTGGTTAAACCCTATACATACTAATAAATACCCTAAATTGTGTATAAGCATTTCATATTTTTGTATTATTTGATATTTTATATATTTTTAAAGCACATGACATTTCTTGGTGCTTATTATACCCATGCTACGCTTAAAAATAAATGTCAGATTAAAAAAATTAACATAAAAAACGTGGTAAGTCATGTGTGTTGATTTAAAATGCTCTAAATCACAACTTCTATAACATAAATAAAAACGCCCACCAAAAATTATTGAAAAAAAATCGACAAATTAAATTAAAAATAAATTATACAGTCTACAAAAATTTATTTGCTAGATAAATAATAAAAAATCGTCATAAAATTATATTATCCCAAGATACATTTAGTACTAGTACACACGGAGTGTTTAGTGTCGAGTCAATCGCCGACTCGGCATATCGTTCGTGTAAGCTGATGGAACAGTACTGTACAGTACGTTTTCGCCAGGTCACACATGGTTTTCTCGCGACATTCTAAAGGCGAAAATTAGCGCAGATTGTCGAGTGGACTCATCATTTCTTACCAATTTTTTTTTCAGCCGACGCGACTCGACAATAACCGCTGCGTGTGTACGCGTACTCACAACGGTATGCCAACGCGCATCTCTAGCGCTATGTCTCTCGCACATCTGTGGTTCCGATGTCATGTACGAAACACCACATTATGAAGTTATGTAGCTAAGATCTATTTTACAACTTACTACACAAAGTTTCCTTGCCGGGCCCTTTTTGAAACTGACATTTAAAACATTTTTAAACATAAATAAATGTAAGTGTTGATATATTTGATTTAAAACTTAAATTTTTACAAAATTCTTTAAAAGTTTAATTTAAAAACATCTTGTTTTATATATCTACGACGGTTTAACAAAAAAATTCGACCAGTCGAACCAACTGGGTTCTGAAAAGATTTTAACACAACGGACCACCTGCAAATATTTCACAACCTTATCGAAAAAAGTGCTGAATATAAGTACTCAGCACTTTCTGATTATTTAAAATATTTAAATGAAATACTAATTTATAATATAATGATAAATAAAAAAAAATTTTATAATTAATTTGTACTTTAAAGTCAATCCACATGAAAAAAATATGTGCAATAATCAAATTCCTATTGATGTGGTGCTAAGTTTAAGCAGAACGTGAACATATATTATATTGATTTAGCAATAAAGTAATTTATTAATTTAGTGCCTTATTGTAATCAAAATGGTATAATAAATTGATTTTTTACGGACAATCTGTTTAAAGTCACACACACAAACTGTTTTGTATGTGACGCCATGCGCAAGACATACTGTTTCGTGACTAGCTACTTGGCAAACCATTGTAAGTGTATTGTGATATTATCCTAGAGAGAATTATTTTAAAAAAATGATACTAATCAATATTTAATTAATTAAATCCTAATCCCTGCTTATTGTTCAAGATAATAACAAAATTGTTGTAAATGACCAGCATCTAAAACGCAGGTTTATTGAATTATTTTAAATTAATATAAAAACGTGCTTCAAAAAAAGCTCAGCAAAAATTAACATTGCTTTTTTGAAGCATTCAACTGATCCTTATAACTGTAATTAAATAGTTATCACATTTACCTTATATACAATAAATTCAAAAAGCTCTTACTAATAACGATAGCAAATATTTACAGAAACATCTATTTGTGAAAAATCAAGTGCTAGTCAGGCCTGTAAATAGGAATTTTTGGTAAGAACTCTATAAGAATTACATATTCCATCATAGATGAAGAATCACAATGTTGTTTTGATAATCTCCAATGTAATCCTAGCTTATGATAAAGATAACTATTTTCCCATTCAAGAAGTTTATTTAATGAGTGTTGTGTCTAGAATAATAAAATTTAAGTACCAAGAATTATAAATATGTTAAAAAAAATTACTCTTTTGCTTAAACAAATGACAGGCCATAACGAGCATCCTAAAGTGCAACAACAACACAAGCATCCGCAAAATAGCCATTTTACATTAACTGGGAGTGTTTTTTTCAAAACACTATTAATACGTAACACAGTTTCTTTAAATTCCTCAGGAGCTACACGTGATACCAAACCACTTGGAAATTCCGTACTAAATCGATTACTTAATCCAAATCTATAACATAATTATTAAACCATGGTCTTTACTAATTTAATTTTTGCTTCTTACACAGTCATGTTTCCAGCTCCCCTAATGATAACAGGATCCGGTACCAAAGTAACATCTGTGTGTTCAACTTCTTCAGATATTTCTTGCTCATCTTCATAATATATTGCATCAAAGCCTTCCATGTGATTTGTTTTTCGCGCTTTTAATGTTTTCTATTTCTATTTATGCAATAAAGGTTTTTAACACATGGATTTTTTTATATTTATACCTGCCAGACAATTATGTAAATAGAAAATTTATTTAGTTTTTATACTTTACTAGCATAATTTATACTGAGAAATTTTGATTAGATAAGATTACTTTGTTTTCATATGTTATTATATGGCCATTGTTTACTTTTTACTTTGTTCATCATGTTATACCAATAATAACAAAACGTTTATGAACAAGAAAGGAACCAATTCTAAAATTGGGGACGCCAACTTCACGTTACTACAAATCACTGAAATTTGTAACGAAAATTTTTTACTTAGAAAACTCAATGACTTTATATGTAGAGCGGTGATTTTAGATCATCACATTTTTAAAGTGGTAATTCATCATTTGGAAGCTCACTAGATGACGCATCCAATTTTTAAAATATGGCCTCGCAGAGGGTGTAAATTCATTATTTACATATAATAATAATACTTCTTTAATTCCATATAAATACATACATAATATACATACGAACTGTGTGATAAATTATATATAATCTGTTTCCCTTTTTAGGAGTTAATACAGTAGGGTTTCTTTTTAATTTACTTATTTCTTGATAAATGTCTTTCATTCTTTTCTATTTGTCGCCATGATCCTTGCTTCGTTGGGTGTTTTATTCCGTTTCTTTAGTATTTGGTAAATTGTGTCATCCCATGTCTTCTTAGGTCTAACCTCTCCTTCTATTTTTTTGAATTTTGGTTTCCCATATTATCTTGGTTTGTCTATTTGTATCCATTCTATGTAGATGTCCCCACCAGTCGAGTTGTCTTTGTTCTCTATGTGATAATATTGGTGTGATAAATTTATAATCAAAATACGGTACGAGTCCGACTGGCGGATGGGTTGAACACGAATAAAAATTGCGCACAAACCCATTGCGCAGTGGCGGGAGCATGTACATGTTTGAATGTGTTAGAAGCGTTCGTTTGGAAAAAGAAATAAAAAAAAAGTGTTTTTTTACCCGTTTTTGGTGTTGCCACTGGCGTACAAATTATTTTGTACAAATTTTATTCATTAATGTAGATTGAAACAAAGAAAAATAAATAGTAAATCATGTAATTTTAAAGCAATTACAATTATTCAGTTTTATTTAAGCTCTAATTTATTAAGTACTAATAATTTATGTTGTTAAATTAAAATAATACTAAATACTAAAAAGTAAGTGCGACACTGATTATACTAAGACATGGAAGTTTGCTTCTACCACTTCTACGCAGTTATTAGTTTCAATTCATCATCAAAGCAAGCGGCTTAAATACAAAGGCTGCTAATACTGAAATTAATCATTTATTTCAAGACAATAATTTAAGGGTCAATACTCTGCATAATTACTTATGTTTTGGCAGAAATACTCCTGAGCAATGTAATGAACTGGGCATTACATTTTCTCAACATAAAGTTTTTGTACACAATGAATGGAGATGTAGCTCAGCATAAGTAATGAAAATAATAAAACAACATAAAATAATCTCCCTGAAGAGTTTAGGTGCATAAAAAATTCCCAATTTTATTGATTAATGTTATTTATATCATGTAAAATTATTATAAGAAAACATTCTCCGCAAACCTCAGAGCCGCAACTTTTCACCGAGATTATGCCGACAACCCACACAACACATGTATAGTCCCGGCTATAGCACTATTGACTTTTATTTTTCCGAACGAACGCTCCTTCCATCCAAACCCGTTCAAATGTGTATACGCGCTCAAAAGGGGACGCCACTTTTATTTGTATCTAAGTTCATCCTACCCGCGAGTCAGACTCGTACCCACGTACCTGAAAGTATAAAGTGTTACCTGGTTTCAGTACTTCCGCAGTGTTGGACAATTAATCGCCTGGCACGATTTCGAACGCTTAGTGGGTGAGAATGACACCGTCAAAATCGATGATTCTTATCTTTTTAAGCGTAAGAATAATGCTGTGCGATTAACCGAACGGAATCATGTTTGGATTTTTGGTGGTTCATTCTCCGCAACCTTCAGAGCCGCAACTCCTCACAAAGATCATGTCGGCAACCCACACAACAAATGTGTAGGCCTGGCTTTAGAACTACTCACTTTTATTTTTCTAATCGAACGCTCCTTCCCCGCGAGACATACTCGTACCGTTTTTTTAAATAAATATCTTTAAATATCGTGTATCGTGTTTTTTTAGAGCAGGGAATGGGGCGCCAATTGGGACTTTTGTCCCAGGCGAAATTTTCTTTATTGCGGAACTGATTACTACTATGCATTGTGATGTATTTTAATTTTAAAAAATATGAATTTTGTCATTCCGACCAGAAGGTTGGGGCGGGCCTAGCTGGTATTCGTTTTTTATCGATATTCATCCTTCTAGCAAGCAGGCCCTATGTTCTTCTGGTCTATAGGCAATTCAAATTTTTTCCCGCCATATTTTATTGCTCTAAATGGGTAAAATAAGGTTATGACACAATATAATAATAGTAACTTGGTGCTTTTTTGTGCGTTTTTTGATGGCTAGGCTCTTTTCTGGTTGTTTTTTATGCTTGGTGAATTTGTAAATATCGTTTAAATATGTAAACACTTATGAATTAAATAAAATACCCACTACGGGAGAAGTACATTTTTCTCCGCTAGAGGGCATGTCGCTTAGCTTGAATCGCCAATACCACAACAACTTTTAACATGTATTCTAAAATAAATTTATTTATCAACAAGGCAAAATGATAAATATGTCTTCTTCTCTTTATTAAAACATATTTATAAAATATGCTCCCAAAAAAATTGTGCCCCACAATATCTAAATCCGGCACTTTGTAAGTAAAGCATTTACGAAAGAATTAAAGTTTTTCCACGCCATGTTTTCAATCAGGCGTACAAATTTTATAAAAGTTAAAAACTGTGGTTCAAAAACTTAAAAAATTCTCTTCAAAGTCTAATAAATTCCATACATTATTTTCTTAGAATATACTAAATGTTCCCTCACCAATTTTTTATATTATGTAAAGCATATGTATGGCAATTAATTGAATGAATTAGAATGTTATCTTTGCTAGTAAGGCGTCACTTTTTCCACTTTCTCCACTTTCTCTAGTGGATTGAATACTTTTTTATGTTGGCAACGTCTCTGGTTGGCAACAAAAATTTATTATAACCTAAGTTTTTAACACCTATCATGATCAAACAGTTGTTTCTGTCATAATAAAACATAAACAAACTTCAAAAATATGTCTTCAGACGAAGATTATATGTCAGACAAATTTCTTGACAAAAAGTAAATATTAAACATATTTATTTATTAAAATGTATCAATTAAATATTTTTTTTAGTGAGAAAGAGGATATTTGTCCAGGAATATCAAAACGTAAAATTGATCAAAGAGCTCATGAACAACACAAAAAGAAATTAAAGACTAAAGAACCTAAAAGAGAGGAAAAAGAACAAAATTTACGCGAAATTGGTTTAAAAACGGCAATTTCCAATGATAACAAAGGATTCAAGATGTTAGAGAAAATGGGTTATAAGCCCGGCACCAGTTTGGGTAAAACAAATGAAGGAATTATAGAACCAATTAATGTTATAGTTAAAAAAGGCAATTCTGGTGTGGGTGCTGTAAAAAGAAAGCCAAGAAAGCCTGTTGATAATAGCAGGGCATTAAAAGAAATGGAAACTAACTTTCGGAAAGCTTTTCTAGAGAAAAAACAATATCAACAAGTTAAAAAATACATTTTAAAAGCCCAAACTTCCTGTGAATATTTAGATAAAAATAACGTAAGTATAATATAAGCTTATATATAAATATGTAGGATCCTCCTCACTTAAATAGAATTATGCAAACGCAAATATCCGTCTATTTAGTTAACTGCATGCATGCATATATGCAAGAATGCAATCATCCCTACATAATAATAATCTTTATTGACCCTTAGCCTTTACGGTATGTAGAGTAACCCAATAAATTTATTACATTTACATATTTACCATCTATAACATTGTTTTTTGTTTTCTTCTTCTCTATCTCTTTTTCCCGTTCTCTTCCTTTCCATCATCCCCCAATATTTCTTTTATTTCGCCTTCCCACACTTCCAACTCTTAACCATCTTGTTGCCATATGTTCTACATATTCTTTTTCTGGTTCTTCCCAAGATCTGTTTTGATTCTCTTCATTTCCGCATCTTAACTTTGCTATTCTTCTGACTCTTCCTCCTTTTCTTCCTCTTCTCCCTGTCAAGTATCTTGTGTCTCTATCACTCTGAACTCTTTAATTTTTTCTTACTTCTTGATTTTTCTATGCTTTCCACTCTTGTTGTTCTACTTCCTTATCCCTTTGACTGGGGTCTATACCTATGGTCTATACGTATTCTTCACTCTGCTTCTCTTGGATCCATCCCACATCTCCAGAAGTACTTCCCAACACTTCCTTAGTATCTGATTTTATTTGCAAATTTGAGTTCCTATACTATTATAATAAAGCTCTCTGCCTGTTGCCAGCTTAATTCTATTATTTACTAATTATATTTATTATTTTAGGGTCTTTCGGAACCTGTAAATGACATTTTTTGGCCAAAAGAAGTTATGGATAAATTAAGGCAAGTTTCTGCAGACGAAGAAGAAGAAGAAATTGATGAAAAAGAAGAATGTAATTCCGAAGTATTTACCACAGAAGTTTTAACGAAGTTAAATGAGTATTTACGTGATAAATATTTTTATTGCACTTATTGTGCTGCCAAGGGATCAGACATTGAAGATTTAAATTCCTTTTGTCCAGGACTTTTATTAGAGGATCACAATGATGATTAAAACATATATTAACCAAAGTTAGGTCTACCATATATCCCGGTTTTGATATTAATAATTCGCCGTGTTCTAGCCAAGTTTTCTTTGACATTTTTTCTGAAACGAAGCCAATCTGAAAATATTTCTTTTTTTTTTTTTTTGTAATTCTCACCCCACTAGTTTCACACCTCATATTACCTCCCAAATGAGGCAGTGTAACTAGCGGGGTCTTGGCATCCAAGCCCTTCATCATTTAATTTTCATTAAGGCTCGTTTTGGCGAAAATTGCATTCTTTTATATTAATAATCCCGGTTCCGGTTCCTGGGATTTTGTAATCCCAACTCCCGGGATTGAAAAATGGTTGAGAACAGCATCCACTAGTTCCCATACTTAAACAAGGCCCTCAGGCTATGACCCGCTGGTCATAGGTTTATTTAATCTTAAAACAACAAAATCTTAATCCTACAGTCAATGTTTTGTGCGTGTTTCAATGAAAGAAAAGATGAATTGGTGTGTCCGCAAGAGAGTAAAGATCTCCCACGAGTGATATTCAAATAGTAGTACAAATTCACATACAGCGATTTTTGTCGAGTCGACTGGATAAAAAATTACAGCAAACAGCTAACGTTTGCGTTTGCTAGTATGAAATGAAAGGAATGATGCGTCGACTCTACTATCTGCGCCAATCTCCACCGTTCGCAAGTCACGCGCAGCCGTTCGAATTTCGTGTTTTGTTCCATTAGTTCACATGGAACGATATTTTACAATAACCACTGTGTATATATTCGTATTTACCCCACGAGTTGTACACTAGACACTTTACTTCATGTACGCGAATTAGATTTTGATTTTTGAGTTTTCTGTACGCGAAGCAAAATTAATTTTAACGCAAATTAAGTTTTCGCACAGGCGCTGAAATGTAGCACTTGAAATAAATTGTAAATTTTACGTTTTTATGAAACAAATAAGATGTCAATGAAAATTTTGGAACCTTACTTTTTTTTTCCTATTGCTTCTTCGGTTCCATTTATGCAAATTTCATGTACCTCACGTTTTTGGCGAACAGAACTCTCGCGTACATGTAGGGTCTAGTGTATTTATTATAAATAAACATAATTTTGACTGGCCTAGATAATGCTCCACGGCATAAATCCTTTTATTTTTTAAAAAATATGGTAGACCTAACCGAACTAAACTAATTTAATTTTAAACTTATTATTGTTAAATATATGTATATATTTTTTTTATAAATTATTAAATAAATTTCAGAAAGAGAAATGTTTGTATTGATTAATCGTTTGTTATGTTCAATTTAAAATATGTCAATAATTAAACCCTGATTTAATGGATGAATTTAAGGGTTTCATGTTAGAAATTCTATGCAATTAAAGCAGAATTTCTTTCTTTGCTGGTTTCCATATTAGCTATCATAATTTTGTTGACCGCTGCCCTGAAGTTATGGAAAACCAGCTGTGCGTTGTCTGCTAAGCTTAAGGTGACCAGAATTTGAAAATTGTAAACCGGGACAAAAAAAACCTAACCTAACCTGACCCCTCTTTCCGATATATTTTTTTTCTTGATAACTGTTTTTTAGGTATTTTTAATTTTCAAACAAATTTCCAATGCTTCCATTCACTTAGACAGTTTTAATAGTGCGACTTATGTGAAACGCCATAAAGGAGAAATATACGATTTCAGGAATTTCCAGTAAGTTTTAAGCGAACCGCGAATTTTTTAAACTTTAATTTTGTATCGGACGAAATGAGATTGGCAGAAAAAGTGTGACTACACGGTAAAAAAAAAGAATTAAAAGGCGCATCTTATGATTATTGAGAAAAGAAAATTTAGGGAAAGCT
>JARJDX010014075.1:0-39331 GCA_030264735.1 Gymnusa sp. GC000175
AAAATCTATTGAGTTTATAAAAAAAACACAAAAGTACAGGAGTGTTTAAAAATAAATTTTACACAAACTTTGTTCTTATCATTTTTTCAAAATTTCAAAATTTAACATTTTAAGAACTCATTGTTGCCTGTTGCTATGCAACATTGTCAGTGTAATTATTCATATTCATATCAAGTTGCAGAGACGTAATGTCATTTAATCAGCTGCCAAAAAGTGAAATACGGTAAACTACCCGTCAAAAGTGATAGGCGTCAATAATTGAATTATTATTGTCAACATACATTTTAACATCTTTAAATATGATAGTTAACCCAGAAAACATTTCAAATTAGTAAATGGTCGTGTGGTTACCACACCTCCATTTTTTACCTTTATTACGAGTATAAAGAAAACATAAATTTTACAAATTGCTATAAATTTGAACATCTACATGTACTTGCGAAAAAGATAAAATAATTCTTTATTTATTAAATGTACTTAGTACATAACATTTACGTCAACATAATACTTGATCTTGAGAGGTATGACAAAACTGCTGCTTATAAATTAAACGTTCTTCGCTTCAATTCTTCCCAACTAATTCCCGTGGCCTATAAATTGGGCCACGCATGTCAAATAAATCTTTCATACTTGCATCCATATCCATCCCTGAAATCCTGCAGCCTTCAGGCCACGAATCAGTTTCAGGAAATCTTCTAAATTTTTGAAGATTTCAGCCCCATTTTTTTCTGAATGTCTCATTTGCGTCTTAATAAAAATATATATTAATTACACAATCATGAAACACCAAGCATGCTTACAATATTACAACATAACACTAATTAGGAAAAATAATTGATAATAATTTATGTATGGACCCATTTTTGAGCGAGAGCTCTCGCTTTCGGGTGTAAACAGCCTAAGCTGAGAGAGCAGAGAGAAATTTTAAATCTAGTTATAAATTGTGCCGGATTTGAACCCGGGACCTCTAGCATGCCAGTGCAGCGTTTTACCGCTCTGGTACTCTGCTTTGATAATAATAATTTATTCAAACAGTTTTACTTTCATTTACAAAGTAAATTAAAGACGTCAATAATTAAATTATTATTGCCAACATACATTTTAATATCTTTAAATATGATAGTTAACCCAAACTACATCTCAAATTAGTAAATGAAAGTCGTGTGGTGACCACACCTCCATTTTTTTTATTCTAAACAATTTTTAAAATGTACCCCAAAGATCTATAGAAACATATATCTCATTTTGGAGTTTTTCTTTAATAATTGAAACATCCCATATACTTTAAGCAGCTATAAAGAGATATTTTTCACCGCAAAGAACTATGGATGAAAGTTTTTTTCTTTAATTACCTCCTTGGTGGCTCATAGTAGCGAGTACGAGAATAAGCAATCCAAAGGTAGCCCAGCTGGATCTAGTTCCCTTCTTTAACTAGTTTTTGGATAGATCTCTTCCCTCTTACCTATGATCTATCCAAAGAAATCACACATGATTAACTATTATTCTTTCCCGGCACCGACGCAATTAGAGTATTTAAGGACCACTATTTTCACAAACTGTATTGGTGTCTACAAATGAAGCCGTCTTGTAGCAGGACGTTGGTTTATCAAAGGCTAGGGGAAGAAAACCTCGATCAAAAATCACCTAGTCCTTTAAGTCGGCAGTAGAGGCATCGGGCCAACTCATGAATACTCGGAAAGAGCGCGAACTGTTAAAGGACCCAGTCAACAGCTTTGAAATGATAAAGGGAAACTACGAACTTACACTACGTGCCAGAAACGAACCGTTACTTTACTTTACAGACAAAAGATAACAATACTTGCTAGTATATACCATAAAAGATGATAAAATAGAAAGATCAATTCTTTGAAGAACATCTTTAATTACGACCAACAGCTATGGAGTTTTGTATTTTATTTCAATTTTTACTTAATCATAGATAAAGTATTGTAATCATCAAAAAAAAAGTTGAGATTTTAGTGGTAATAAACCTTTTAAGGGTCCCCTGGACAAGAATTGACCAAAATTAAAAAATGTGTGTGTGGCGCGTTTTGTGGGCGAGGTTTCTTAAAAAGTGTTAAAGATATCACCACAAAAAATCATATTTAAGCTTTTAACAATAATTGGAAAAGCCCAGTTACAATTGGCTGAAATCCACCAACCGGAAGTGGTAGTTTATTGGTGAGGTTTTTCGGTTTCTTTTAAATATTTCAAAAACTATCAAGTTTATGTGTCTAAAATTAAATTTGAAAAAAATTCTATTGATATCATTTTTATTTAAATTTTACATTTTAAAAACTCATTGTATGATAAAGTCAGGTGGTGACCACATCAGATTTTTTTATTAAGTTTTGACCAGTTCTTGAAATTTCTCGTACACCTCTAAGAACTATGGGTGAACACTTTATTTAAGTGTTACGACAGATTGTTAAAATGCCCCGTATACCTGAAGCAGGGATCACGGAAAATTGATGGCAGAAAATTCATCGTAAAAAAATTTATCGCAGACAATTCTTGGCGGGAATTTTTTTTTTCTTTAATTCGTGAAATGTCATATACTTTTTATAATTTTCTTTTTCATTAATCGTTTTAATTTTCTACGAAGAATTTTAAGAAAAATATTTTTTGATCTTGATAAATGCTTAAACAATGAAATTATGAAAAAAAAAAATGGCAAACTATTCTTATCTTAAACAGATGTTGATTTTTATTTATTTATCGCATTTACTTAAAAATCTCAACGTCTTATTTGTAAGATACCTTATCTATGAAAATAATTTCAACTGTTTACAGTTGATAAGCCCTGTATATATGACTGCGAAGAAAATTATAATAAAAGTTTACATGAAACAAGCAACAAATTTTTAGAAATGAAAATAATAAAAAAAAACTGCAATTAATATGCTAAATAACAAAATGTTTAACGCATGCGTGTAAAATATATCTTGAAATAGTCGAAATAATTGGCGTACAAATAATAAATTTCAAATGGAAAATTGTTTTAATATGATAAATAGCGCAATTGTATCTACCTACATAATTATTTCCTTTTTCCTTGATGTATCGATTGGACTTGAAAACTTTAGTTTCGAGGAGTTCATTAAAATTTTAAAGCAATGGAATATTAATAGGCTGAATAATGTCATAATAATCGATCTTAAATAAAACTGGAAAGTTATATTCCACCAAATATTTATGCGATTTAAAAACTTATCAATTTATAACCTTTTTTGTAATGCACAAAACAAGATAAAGCAGTAAAGAAAAAAAAACAGACATGTTGACGCGAAATAAATTGTTTATTTAAATAAAATTAACAATTAAACAACGAAAAAAACAATCGTAAATTTTATTTCATACATGTATTTTTTTTTCAAGTTACAATTTCCCGAGTAAAACATTAAAGTTTAAAGTTTGCAAGTGAAAAATAATCAAGATTATCACGGCAATTGCAAATGTTATCAACGCAGATAAAATTTTGATAAAAAGATAATTAAATATTTTTTGCAAAAAAAAAAACACTAACCTGTGCAAAATGGCTCATCTTCACCATAGCTCACCCAATACGTCTGCAACAAAAAACATTAACATAAATATTTTTGCATTATTAAAAAAACAACAACTTTTACACAATACATACAATTTTTTTATGAAGCAATCCCGAGATAAAATTCTGCAGGCGGTTTTATAAATATTTTACTTAACGCTCGGACAAACACCTGAACAATGATCAATTTGACTTGACTTAATTTGTAAACCAACAAAGCAAGACTAAGCTGCTTTTATACACTTTAATTTATTGATTAATTAGTGAGTAATTCATTGATAAATTTATTGAAATATATATATTGAAGCGTAAAGCGGTTAAATTAATCAATACCTTAAAGGTGAATCAAATAAAGGTCAAAAATTTGATCAATTTATTGATCAATCAATTATGTAATAATCCAATATTTGTTTAACAAATATTATGTTTAACTCTTGTGTGTTTTAAACACATTTGTAAGATATGTTTAAGTTTTATGGATCGATATTTAAAATACAGTGGAAAGATATAAAAACACTACTGGGAAAAATGCTGCGAGTGAATTGCGACATTCAAAATTAAAGGAGGCATGGCAAGCCTTAAGAAATCGAAAGAAAAATACCTAGAAAGCACTCATGTTCAACCCTCTTGGCATAAATAGATGAAAACGATATTACCAAAATTTTCTTACAGACAATAGACCATCCTTTAAGTTTTAAGATGTATCCTACACACTGAAAGAAAATGAGAACGACCAATTACAAATAACGAATTCTTACAGGCTTCTAAATATTAAAAAATAATAAAGCCACAGGCCCTGAAGGTTTACCTGTAGAGCTCATTAAACACTCCTTAACTATCGTAATTTTTGTTTTTTTTTGTTTTGTGCTTAACTAATTTACAATTTATCACAAAAAGCATAGCTTTAATTAAATAAATTAAAAACATTTTTAACATATATCTGGAAGGAGCAGAGATCCATAGTAAATGGAAATTGGCACAAATAAGCTCTATACATAAAAAGGGCAGCAAATAAACTTTGAAAACTAGAGGGGAATTACTATCACGCCATCAATAGGTAGGCGTACGGACGAATCCTAAAAAATAGGATTGAAGAATAATTTCAAGAAACTGAAGAACAAAGTGGCTTTAGAGCGGGCCGATCATGTACTGACAACATTTTCTGTTTACAAAAAAACTATTGCACATAACAGAGAACTCTGCACCCAATATTCATTGATTTAAAAAAGGCCTATGATAGTGTACCAGTATATAAGCTCTGCAAAGCAATAAACATAAAGGTGTTAGAACTACATACTTAAATTCTGTAAAACAGCTATACAAAGACCAAAAATCAGAGTAACAATTGGTCAACATCTTTTAGAAGAATTTGTAGTAAATAAAGGTTTACTTGGGTGCTCTTCGTGTCCCACGTTGTTAAAAATATAGATTGACAAAATCCTAAATGGGTGGAAAAATGTATGCAACAAAATGGGAGTCGAAATCGAAGAGCAAACCATATACAGTCTACTATTTGCAGATGATATGGTTATTCAAGCGCTGGATAAAGATGGCACGGACTATATGTTTCGAAAATCGGGGGTTGTTTCTCAAAAAATACAAAATTCTCTCTCACCAATTGTAATTTTATCATAAAATAAAGTATTGTTATCTTCAAAAAATAAAGCTGAAATTTTGGTGGCAATCCTCCTTTTAGGGTCCCCTGAACAAGAATTGACCAAAATTTAAAAATGTCTGTGTGGCGCGTTTTTGTGGGCAAGGTTTCTCAAAAACTATTTTTTAAAGATATCGCCACAAAAATTCATATTTAAGCTTTTAACAACCATTGAAAGAGCCCAGTTAATTTTGGCTGAAATTCACCAACCGGAAGTGGTAGTTTATTGATGAGGTTTTTCGGTTTTTTTGCAAAAATTTAAAAAACTATCAAGTTCATGAAAAAACGTACAAAAGCGTATAGAATTAAATTTAAAACAAATTTTGTTTTTATAATTTTTTTAAAATTTAACATTTCAAAACTCATTGTATGGTAAAGTCAGGTGGTGACCACATCAGATTTTTTATATCAGGTAAAGAGGTAAAGCATTGGTAGTTAAGGTTGGCAAAGGGTCTCGGGGACTATGAGTCGTCGATGCTCATATCTCAACAAAACTCAGAGAAACACTCACTGACAAACATTGTTCTGAAGAAAACAGCTGGTTAAAGGTAAAAACAGTAAAAAAAACATCTCGACTGCCGCTCGGGAAGCACTCGAAATCAAGGTTTGCAATAAAAATGAAAAATGGATAACAAAACACCAGGAAATTGAGCAAGAAAGCAGAAGAAAATTGCCTACATTAAGCAAAATGCCATAGCTTTTATTTAAAGCATTTTAGAAGTTTTTCTTTACTTATAAAAAAAATTAAGTCCAATTTTTTTAAGGAATCACTGTACTGCAAAAAATTCAAACTACAAATAATACGAAGACGTACCTATCACGTAAACAATATATAAATATTATTTGCTTGATGTTTTTTTCCAAAATTTCAAAGTTCAAAAATGATAAATGACGCAGCTAGTTGCAGTAATAATTTCTATTAAATATCTGTTACTAAGTAATTAATAATAAAAATACGTTTCATTATTAAACATTCTTAGAATACAGAAAAATATATTTAATAAAACTTCAAGCAATTTTGATTCCAATTCAGAAGTAGGCAAGCTCAAAAGCTGCGGGCTATTCCATTTTTATTAAATCTATTATCCTAAAAATTATGGTCCACATCCACTTTAAAAGTTGCTTATCCCTGATCCATATGGTTGAAGAGCTTTTTTAGTACGTAGTAAAAAGCAAGAAAAATATATGGGAAATGATCTGTAGGATTTTGAAACCAAAATTACAAAATTAAAACAGAAAATTAAAATTTTAAGAACCAAAAGCGGCACTAAAACCCGGAAAACCAGAAGGTTTTATCCATTCTTCATGGAATAAATACCTACACCGTTAGTAAAGATTCTACTTCTTCTTCTTGTAGTGCCATTACCGAGTGTAGGAGAATTCCCTGCTTACTTTCGTGTTGTTGCTTTCACACAAAAGCAAGAAAACTATCTTTTAATTTGGGTTGCGAACAACTAAATTGAGGAAGTTACCCTGCGGCATGTACAGGTGGTTGCCCGTTTCTTTCCGAGGAGAAGTGGTCGTAAAATTTCGATGTTGGTTTTACAGGATTTGAACCTTAAACCTTTAGCTTAGTAGACAACACACGGCTCAACTAAGCTACGACTACCCTATTACTTAAGATCACTGAACTATACTTATACTAGAATGCGCACTGGCCGTTTCTGCCATAGAAAAGAAGCCGAAAGAGATAGCTCGCAAGGGTCAGTCCCGTCCTTTTCGTACCGTTCCGCGCATGTGCTGCGCGAGAGAGCAGACAGCGTTAAAGCCCGCTTGCGCGTCCTCTCAAGAGTAGGATAGATAGGACCCTTGCGACGCTATCTCTCTCGGCTCGAACCAGTGGGCCGATCGGGCATTCCAGTATAAGTATAGTTCAGTGGTTAAGATAGACCACCGAAATAAAATTTCCGATCAAAAATTGAAAACTAGAGAACTTGGAACACATTAATGCCAAAATCCAAGGAAAACCACGAAAAACAAAATTGTCCATCCATGGGATGAAGAAGTTTTATGTTTTATGTTTTTATTTGGACCTGTGTCTTATAAGCAATTTTTTGCTTTTTTTAAAAAATACTTTAATAACTGAGAAGTATAAATTTCTTTTCCTTAAATATTATAAGAATATTGTACAAAACTTCTATTAATTTTTATTAGAGGCATTTCGTATTAAAATATTCCATTTTTTAATTTTTTATGAGACCTTTGTTAGTAATATATTATTGGCAATAAATGCTTTTTATAAACTTTATGTAATGTTATATAAAAATCAAGGCAATATTAAAAAATTCATTCAAATACCAAGTGTTTGATGCGTTGCAGTTTTATTTCTCATATTTCACAAATAATACCTACTGTGAACAGTAAAACTGAAACGCGATTTAAAAAACAAATATCTCTATGGCTCAGTAAGAGAACATAAATTTTCAAAAGATCCTTGGTTCAATACACGGGCACTAGGTTACCATTTGTCGTTGGAATAAAAAATAATAACTCTAGAAAGATAGGGGGAATTTCAAAAGTAAAGAGCTTTGATCCTCACACACGCATAGCACAATTATTACGGCAGGATGGCCTTACTAGGTCAATAATTAGTTGGGTATAAAATCTCAACAAATACAGTAACTATTTACTGAAAATTATTATCTGACAATGGGATTAAAAAAAATTTAATTTTGAACGAAAGTCGCCTTTAAAGGCGTTCATCCTATGTAGTAACATCTACATTGTTGTTACTCTTAGCAAGAACATAAATATTAGGCAAAGTTGGCATGCCATTCAAAAAGTTGCTCACCCCTAAACTATATAGTTGGAGATTTTTTAAGTACGTATTGTTAGAAAAAAAAATCGGAACTGATTTCGAAAACCCAACCAACTAACAAAAAGTATATAGTACAAGCAGTACTGAGTAGACCCAAAAATAGAAGTGTCGTTTAACAACGGATTGATAAAACATATTTTTTCTCATATTTTGATCTAGGGGTCATATTGAGCTACACAAAAAAATTGCGGTTTTACCCAGAGCCACAATATTTTTAAAGTTCAGTTTCAGTATTGAGTTTCCCTTAACTGACTCGGTACTTGGTATTAGTACGTGTAAAGAAACCTTCTATCGAAGGTTGGCAATTCTCACGTTGGAACTGAAGCACAAATCAGATTAGTATTACTTAAATATGGAGCAATGGATGTTTGGGCTCACGTCATAAGTTCGATAGTCCTTCTATCGAACGTTGGCAATTGTCACTTTGGAACTAAAGCGAAAAGCAGATTAGTATTACTTAAACATGGAGCAATGGATGTTTGGGGTTACGTTATAAGTTTGATGGTTAAGCTACCACATGAAATATTATTATTGACTTGTTTAAATTGGTACGTTGGTAGGTTGACGCCGCTGAATACGTCAAAAAAATGTAAATCGGGTGCGTCACATTTTGAACAAATTACGCAAGTCCTTTTTTCATTTTAATATTTTCTGCCTCTTCTGTGTTAACCAACAATTTTTTCTGTCATCTAAGTTGTTGGTTTTTTGTGTTGGGCCTAAAAATTCTATATTTTTCTGTTTTTGAATATTATTTTGGTGGTCTAGCCGGAAAAAGATTTATAAAAGGTTCAATTTTCTTAAACCGATGCATAATATTGGTATAGGTATATAGGTAGGTGTACATGAGCCGCAAGGTTAGCGATTTAGCGATTATTAGCAATGTGCAATTCTTAGCTTTTGTTGCCCCAAGTGTACTTAGTGTACTTGAAACAACGAGAGGTAAGCATAGCTCATTGTTTACTAAAATTAAAAATTACGTAGACGATACCTCTATTTCTTTCTAATTAATATAAGTTAAAATAAAATTGCAACATTCAAAGTATTCAGAAGTTTTTATCGATGAATCATGCTTACTTCTCGTTGACCCAATTATATATAATGGATGTATTACAGGGCAATAAGGTACAACAAGATGTGCATTCTGTAAGGAGTCTAAGACAATGGGGATTTATAGCCACATGTTTATAGGTTCAATTCTATAAACCACATCTATTTCCGTAAATCTACAATATACCAATTGGTTACAAATGGCGTTGCGTGTTGGACAGATTCACAATATTAGTAATTCTGTTGTGTTCATAAAGGATGTTAGTACAATCCTATTACTATAAAATGTTTAACTCAAACTTAATATTTGGACTACTATGTACCCAGATTGTAAAAAGTGTTTAAATTGGTACGGTGATTGCGTGATAAAGATAAAGAAACCATTTCATGAAGTTAGATCATAATAGAAAAACACAAATAGAAGTAATCGTAGCTTTTTTTGGGCTGTACGTAGTAATCTAAAGGTCCACTACCCTCTTGGAAGGCAATACGCAATTACTGAGTATACAGGAAAACTTTCCCGATTGAGTGGTTTGAATCACATTAAACTGTACTTAGTGTAACAGCAGCAGAACGGGAAGGTAAGTGGGGAAGTCGCTACACTCGGTAAAGAGTATAGCACTTTAAGAAGAAGAAAAAACACGTAATTTCTTAAAATTGTGCTTATTTAATTTGCGCATTGTCACATATTTTTTACCAAAATTAGTTTTAATAGTTATTGTTCGATCACAGTTGATTTTCATTTCGTGGAAATTCAATCCTGCCTTTGGACTAAACTATGTAACCAGATTGTGGAAAGTGATGGAGACATTATTATGAAATGCCAAGGAAGCGACTCCATAAGGATCGTGGAAATTCAATCCTGCCTTTGGACTAAACTATGTACCCAGATTGTGGAAAGTGATGGAGACATTATTATGCAATGCCAAGGAAGCGACTCTATGAAGTAAATCAAATAGGCCAGTCTCATTGCTGCAAGGTAAATCTAAAGAAAGAGTTCAGATAAACTAATAAACTAATACTTTGCATTTCCTTTTAAATACAGGGTGTCAATTACCACGAATAACTTAAGAAATATGCTTCGAATCAAAAAATTCCCTGGCCCCCAAGCGGTGGGAAAAGGGATCAACTTTGAAATCTTAAATGGGAACCCTAATATTTTATTGCAAATTTAAATTCTAGAAAAAAAATACATATTTTTTACATGAAACACTTTTTTATAATCGTAGGAAAAGTTATTGTAAGATTTTTTCCCTGCGATTACAGCGCCACCAACAATGATTATAAAAAAGCGTTTCAAGTAAAATTTCTAAATTTTTTTTCCCACTATTGGAATCTGCAATCTTTGGTCAGTTAATGTTTGAGGTGGAATAATTGGTGATAAACTTCTTGGACCATATTTTATTAACTGCATAAGCTTATAGAAGTGCGACAAAACGTGGTTATAATGTGATGGTTGTCCAACACATTATTCGTTAGTAACATGCAAGGTACAAGATTGGGATTACAATAATCGCTGGATCGGTAGAGCAGGACCGGTGAACTGGTCAGCCAGATCTTTTGGGATTACCCAAAAGATGCCATTTATATTGAAAATAAAAACAAAAACACGAGAGAGCCTTAAAAATATATAATAATTTTTTTAATGAGATGATTGCTTCTGCATAGCGTTCGATAAGACTTTAATATTTGGTGAATATTTAGTAATCTTTAGCTTAAGGCAGCACTCAAGTTTCAGGTCAGTAAGATTACTTCTTAACTTTATTATTATCATATGGAAAAATACTTGCTCACAGTAATATGTGGACCCAAAAATTGTCAGTAGCCCAAAAGCATAATTTTTTAAATGATTGAACGATTCTGGAAGACGGTTCCAAGCTTCGAAAACAATTTTATCCACACTTTGAAGATTGCTAATTTCGGTCCATTTATGCTGAGAAGATAACATACAAAACTAAACTTTCCAGTTCAGAATTAAGTTTTAAGAATATGTTATTCCATAAATCTTTGGATTTTCAAAGAGCCACAAAATTTACTAAAAAAGCCACATGTGGCTCCGAGGCCGCAGGTTGCCGTCCCCTGGAATAGGGGATGCTTGCGCCGAAATTATACTAGACATGCTTATAAGATGTGTAGAGGAATTTGAAACACGAATCAACAGGTGTATTGAAGTTCAAGGTCATCATTTTGAGCATTTAATTTATTTAAATGGTGAAGGTAAGTGGCTTACCTAAAACAAGCACCCTAATGGTGAGAGGCGAGGAGACTCACCTGAATCAAGCACCCCGAAAGTGAGAGGCAAGGAGACTCATTGAAAACTGCCACCCCGATAGTGAGAGGCAAAGGGTCTTACTGAAAACTAAACACGCTGATAGTGAGATGAAAGGAGACTAACCTAAAACAAGCATCCCAATGGCGAAAGGCAAAGGGACTAAGTCACCTAAAACAAGCACCCTAAAAGGAACAGAAAACTACTGTGTCCTCGTTGTTCCTGGGTAACGCTAAAAGTAGTTTCTTGAAAAAATTCAACGCCATCCATCAGGAAAAAAATTGTTGTATTCATGTAAAATCTAATTCTGTAATGAAAATGGGGGTTTCCATTTAAGATTTGGACGTAACACTCACCTCACCCCAAGGGGATGGGGTGGGAATAACAGGTATTTTTTTATTTTTCAAACCAATGTTCATTTTTCGAAAATTGCAGAAAAACTATTTTTTTTCAATTCTATCACGAAGCAAAATAAATGTTTATGACAAAACTTATGTATGTTTTTCCATAGAATCTGAATCTGTAATAAAAAATGGGGGTTGCTTTTTAAAATTTTAAAGTTGACACCCGCTTCACCCACTGAGGGCATGGGAGGAGGTCGAATTTTAGGACAGGAAGATGCACCTTTAGGAACTTTAATTTTTTGTGTGGGACACTTTTTTGTACGTTGTGTTTTTTTTGAGTTATTTTAATTTGTGAGTTTAAATGGGATACGCTGTATATTGCAACGGTAATAATGTCATTTTTGATTAGTTTATTTATTTGGTTAGTGTATTTGGTGAACATATCTATATTTGGTTTGTGTATATTCGGTTTATTTGTATTTGGTGTGTATATGAGGATAACATGTTAATTTAAATTGTAGTGGCCAAAATAAATGATTGCATTTGTTTTTCAGATATACTTCTACTGTGTGAAACTGCGAGGAGAAATTATTATGCAAAAAAATAATGTATGAGCATTGATTGGCGATTGAAATAGTGTTTATCCAAACCGCAGGTAATAATTTTTTGCTATTAAGATTATAAACACGGTTTTTTGAGGATGTGTAAAAAAAAGGTACAAGACGAGTTGCATTTGTTTACAAGCAATAAATTTGCATTGATATTGATAGTGGGGCGCGGTTGCGCAGAAAATGTGGTCGTGATGAGGTCAACATTATGCAAGAAGAAGCGACCTCGGGACAACTACAGCAGCTAATGCCAGGTAAAACTAAGGTGAAAGGTGAACGTGGGTTAGGCAAGTATTGGCGCTGCGCGGCGTTGCAGCAGGATACGAAAATTTGGGCGCCAAAGTAGAAGTCGCAGGGATTTGGAGCTGAAAAGTACCTGAGCAGGAAAAATAGGCCCCAGCAATCCTGCAACCAACTCTGCGTGACGCAAATGAGGGTGCAAAACTCATTACTCCATCTGGCGCCTACAGAAAATAACGACTGTATAAGCCCGCCATAAAATTATTCTATCCTCTAATTATTCTTCATTGCTCTTTACAAGCCGGGTTACTCGTTGCATATAAGTATGTAGTTGTTTATTATTTTTTTGTTTTGCTTTATTTTTTAGAAAACTTGACGCCAGTAACTGCCACAACCAGTTCCACTGACTGCAGCAGAGTTTAAATATTAAAATCAACCTTGCCTTAATTTAATCTGGATGTTTCGCTAATAAAAATAAGTAGCAGGAGCAAACACGGACGCTTGTATAAATATATTATCTATACACCGCTAATTGTAGCGCGCGCGTTAAATTTTATCTCTTTCATTTCGATTAAGTAAAAGTAATTTTTTTTTTGAATTGTATATACATATGAAGTTGCAATTGAGTTGCGGTATGTTTTGCAGACTGTAGTGAAGCGCGCACAGAGCAAGGGTTCACAGGTCACAGGATCAAAGCTGCTACAGATATTAGTGGTCACAGGATAATTGCAAGACGATTCCTGCTGCAGTAAATAATTTTAATACTTGACCTCTGCTGGCCTTTTGCAGTCTTTGCGTAGAGACCTTCAATGTCAACACTAATACGCCGGTGAAGGCCACTTAGCACGTTACTGTAACGACGTTTTCAGGACACCATATTTAACAAGACAATAACATAACCACAACACACACAAAAGCAATAGCAAGATTTCGTGAAACTTACGCAAAAATGTGCGCTGCACACACGAGTTGATCACAAAACATGGACAGTTTGCAGAGACACTTGCGCGTATACATTACACTACTAGCCAAGTTACAAGTGCACTCCCCCCTTGCGGCTGGCTGATAGTGCTCCCTTCTCCCCGATCAGTACTCTGACGTCAGATAATATTGATTCGAGAAAGGCAATGGTGGGTTAACAGTTAAACCCATCTTAACATTTAATGATAACGGGTAGCAAGTTCAATTCCATTATCAGTACAACACGATGATTTCAATATTTCAAACACCTACAATATTGAATTTGCTGTACTGAACTTGATGCTGCTGTGTATAGCGTATGCTAACACACAACCGCACTTCCCGATGATGTCATCATGACATCACATCACACTTGTTCCAACAGCAGGCTAGAAACGAGACCTTGATACAATAGATTTCCTAAATATCTCGCAACAATCCTAAATGCCATGGGCTGGTCCTCATACTCATTTCTCTACAAAAAAATCATTTACATTGCGCGTTTCACAATTAAAATATCTGCGTGATGATCATTTACAGCGTAAGATATTAACATAATGAACGAATCCCCCCACGTTCCCCCCTTACACCATTCAAATATCGCCAATTATTTTTATTGCCAATATTACAACAATGAAGTACTTAAGTGTCTTTACATATAATAAAACTTGTTTTCCTATTAGAATATGTAATCAACAAGTGTTTCCTAGATTACATGCGCCTACGCATTATGCAACCACACTTACACACTTCCCCTTCCATTTGGCCAAAGATTAGTGCATTAGCTACAGCAGCAATATTAGCGCCTACACTAGTGAATTTTTGCATTTTTATAGTTACGGACTCCATCTATAAGGTCTACACATTGTTATAATCAGCAATATCACTTCTGTTTGGCTTGGCTTGCTGCGTTTTGTATCAAATTACATTAATAGCTGAAGAGTGTAGTATATAAGTCCAATGTATTGTTCTTTGGATATTTGTTATACTCAAGAGTTCTGTCTTACACAGAACAACAACAATAACAGGTTTTGAAAAAAGTGTTATTGTTTTTGCAAGTTTTATGTAAGACACAACTCCAGAGCATTCGGAGCATTTCGGTCACTCGTGTTCGAAAATCGTGGTATTATGAATTTTGTTTGATTCTCTATTTTATCCTAATACACCTACCAATTGACGCCCACAATTTCTTGATATTTGTCCCGACCCCTTAAACTCTACTTTTTCTTGAATTGTTAGTTTTTCTAGCCCATTCATACGGATAATATGATTGATATAAGATGTAATGTTTTCAGTTACTAGTGCTTGCAGTCTTTTTGTTATCTTGAGCTCATTGAGTATTGATTCATTTGTTCCTTTTTGGGTTCATAACACTTTTAATAATCTCATCCAGCAGAACATGTCAAAAGCATTAATTTGACGTTTATCCGTTTGTTTAAGTGTCCAGCACTCCGTAGCGTAGAGAAAGATTGACAAAACCAGAATTTCATCATTCGTATTTTTGTGCTTATGCTGATGTCACTACTCTTCCATATCCAGTTTTCGCTGATCTTTTTATTATTTCTTCGGTACACCCTCCTGCATTTGTTATCAAAGAGCCAAGGTATAAGCGATTCAAGCTACGCGATACGCTACCTAGCGAAGAACTTTGATCTGACCTAAATAGGCTGGTTCATATCCATGATATATCCACCACCTCTGTCCTGTTTTGAGCAAAACTTCGTTCAGAATCATGGCGGAAAAAATGAATTTGAATAGCCTAAGCGAATTGTTTCACAATGACATTTATTCCCATTGTTGTTTGGTGTGTCAATAATCATTATTTTTGTGGTTCTATTATTTATTGTCAGTTCTGTCTTATACTTGCCTCTTTAACTTTCTCTCTAAGCTCTAACAACTCAAGTTTGAAAGTAGCCAGCAGAGTATCATCTACGTACCACAGATTACTAATCTTTTTTTTACCAATAGAAAAGCTTTTCTTCCAGTCGTTTATCGTTTTATGGTTCCCATACAGGGTTCAAAAATTTGCGCAATAAACAGTGTGGTGCAAACATTTTGATGGTGTATCCGTTTGAGTAAATTCTAATCTGTTAAATAAATTATTTACGCAACGAGCATCGCAGATTAAAACGTATATGTGGGTGTTCGAAGGCTTTGTACAATAAACTCACATGGTGCTTGATAGATTTATTTGTTCGACGGAATTGCATGTTTTTTATTACACTATAGAAGCCATAAATACTCTAAATAAGTTTGCCCAATCAGTCGTATCGTGTATGTACATAGTAAAATGCACAGCAGAGTGTTGTACAACAAAACTGCAAAATTTTGGACCGTGTGTAACTCCCGTTACGTATAATCGTTGTGCATTCTTCATAAGCATTAAAAGAGATTTATTATGCAACGCTGTCTTACACCTTTGGCTATATTGTTCTCGAATATACCTCCTAATAGTTCCTATGTGATACTATCTCGAATTATTTGTCTGATATTAAATATTAGTTTTAAAGTACCTCGGCCAGGAACAAACCCAGCTTGTTCTTCCAGTTTTTCTGGCAGAATGTACGTTTTAAGCCTTTCGCGTATTATGTGGGGTAGAATTTTGCTGGCATGGGGAGGAATAGCTATTGTGCGGTTGTTTTTGCAGACGTCTTTATGTCCTTATTTGTGAATAGTTATGTATACCGATGGTGTCCAGTCTTCTGGCCCGCTACAAGATTCCCATACTTTTTTTCAGATCTTATACGATTTCATCAGTAGCAAGGATTATTTCGGATGTGATGTCGTTAATGCCAGGAGATTTATGGGATTCTTTAGAATATTGGGTTTTCAATCTAAGTTTAGTGTTGCCTTCAGTTTCAGTATTTTACTTTCTTTTATCAAAAACATTTTGTTTTTTGATCTTAGTCAGTTATGATGTGGGCTGTAGGTTTGGATAATTTGTTTAATATTGCTTCGTTTTTGTTGTTATATGCGTTTCAATCTCCTAAAATATTTGATTTAAATGTCTGTTTTTTTTTCTCTCCTCGTGTTAAGTTGTTTATGTTCGTGATTATATGGTCGCTTTTCAGGTCTCTAAACTTTATAGCTCTTCGTTTTCGGATTTTATCCCATTAGCATTAGCTATGTATAGTCGCCTGCGATGATTCTGGAAACCTACATTAGCTATGAAGAATTTGGTACAGAAATGTTTTACTCACTATGCTAAGCCTAGCAGCCTAGCACCCGTATCCAGTAATCCTTTACCTTATTTTTCTAATATCTTAATGAGTAAATTGGCCGTAACATTGATTTAACTACAACATTTTCTGTTCTCAAACTTGAACTGAAGCGCTTTATTCGTTCCCTGTATAAGTAATTCTGGGTAATTACACAGAATATGCTCTGCTTCCGACCAAAGAATGTAATAACTCTTGGACTCACGGTATTATGTATGAAGATGCCATTGCTTTTACGAAATTATGTCACACGAGTTTTTAATACTTTGCTTTTTAGAAGAACACATGTCACAGTATAATTATTTATTAGTTTCGTTATCAAAACTTTAAATTACAACAATAGTAAATACTACTAAGAAACTTATTACACGTGACGAGGCTGCGGGTTGCATGTACAAATACAGTTCAATAGGTTTTAATTAGCTTCTAACGCTTCATTATGCAACATAATTTTAAAGATTCTTAATTTTTGTTACAAAATTTAGAAAACGTTGATAATGATGTATACGTAAAAATATTTGTTCTCTTTATTACATCCACACACACGATAATTTGGCTAAAACAACTAAATCTTCGCGACAGAAGCCCGAAAGTAAGAAAAGCATTGTGATTAGGGCTACACCTAGATTGGATCCGTATTTCTCCCGATCCGATATAGACGGATTGTCTGATCCGATGTCGTTCGTCGTGAGTGCCTACATGAGTTGGCGCTAGGCATAGATTAAAGATGGCTCTAATAAGAAAACAACGTTCTGAAAAGACGTCGAAGAAAAAGTACATGGGTGCAAATATTAATGAAGATAGATATGCAGGGGATTTTTTAAAACTTGCCAGGCGTGGATCATTCCTAACAAGATCAATTAACACTTTTTGTGCTTCGTCGGGATGAGAAAACGGACTGGCAATATGTTTGATATTTGCTAGTAGAAGCTGACGGGCGGTTGTCGGGCATATACAACGTCGTCCGATATCGGATAGGGAGAAATACGGATCCACTGTATAATGAAATGTTAAAAATGCTATTAACTCTATCACAATAAAAATAAATTTAAAATTTTGTGCCCCAAACCTAATTGCGCAGCTTTTAGCACCCTTCGTTAGGCGCTTAGAGTAACTGCACACTACTGTCGCTAATTTGAAAGCTAATCACTTCTGAAAAGCTATATGTTTAAGTATTTTATATAACTTACCTTTTTTTAAATAAAAATTCACTGAAAAATTATCCACTTTATTTAATTTAAATCAAGAACAAAAATAATCCACTATAATAAGAAAAAACTTAAATAAACTCGCTTACAAAATTATAAATTAATGTTAAAATTTTTGCATTCAAATTTAATATTTAAAAAAATGGTAATAATCACGTGACCCCGTAGGTAGGCAACGCAAGCTACATTAGGTATATCAATGTTGGTAATCATTTGCAATCATATTTGAATATTTGAATATTTTAATCATTGGAGTTCGTTGTGAGTGACTGTGATAGTTAATTTGCGATTTAGCTATGTAAAGGTGCATATCCTATGAAGCGTCTGCGGCTGGCGTCTGACGCGAAGCAGTTGCAGTCAGCGTCTGATGTTATTCGTTATCCGTTTCTTCTGAAGCGTCAGACGCGTGTGTCCACTGTGTTTGTGAACACATTTTACCATGAGTGAACTCGATTTATTCGGCGTTAGAAATTTAGGTAATTTTTAAGGCTAAACAGCCAAATTATGTAAACACTGCGTCTTTACTACTCTTTAGAGAGGTATAGTCGCGCGTCTCAACATTTCTACATCAGACGATTCATAAGAATTTCATTGTGTAGTGCCACAGATGTTTCATAGAAAACGCACCTTTATGCGAATTTTATACGTTCAAACAAAATGTTTTTTTAAATAAATCTCTAATTCTTTACTTTGGCGCTGATATTTCGTTGGGTCAGTCTTGCCAACTGTTAGTGTTAGTTGGGTTACCTAACTACGAGGTCACGTGGTTATTACTCTTTTCCAACTTTTCTGTAATATGTAGGTTTATATAAACAACATTTTTATATTCATGTTACATCTATTTATTTTTATCTGTATAAATTTACATCAGTTGATTTTGACATTACCAATAAAATATATTAAACATTAATTATGATGTATAAATTAAATAAATTACAGTCTTAGTAAGTTGAATAGGGGAGAATAGGGGATGCTAAGATCAAATTTATTTATTTAATTTATATCGGCAATCTATTTAATTTGAAGTCAAGGTTACTCTAAATTAGGGCTTACAGCTTTCCCAGTTCACCATGGCATCTGAATCATGGATACGTATTTCCCATATTAGAGTGGAGACAATTATATTGAGCCACGTTCTCTTCTATCCTTGTCAGTCTTCTGCGCATTTCACATGCTCTGGTAAACTGGGCAAGCTGTATATAGATATAATATGTGCTTCATATACAGAGCCGGCACGAAAATTTCTGGTGCAAGATATTCTTTCGAGGCCCATGATAGCCTTCTAAAATTCCTTGTCTGCGAAAATTAGTGCATGGTTCCGACGACTAGGAGCTTTAGAAGACTTGTAGCCCTCTTCGGCGTTTCTTCGGCCGGCTCTGTTTAAGTTAAATATCTAATAATCGTGAAATATGATTTTATATGCTAATTGATTGCAACAAAAATATTCCTAAATTATTTTCCATTTTTAATAAGCAACCTTAACCTTGTCTTCACTTATTATTACTTAAAACAATGAAAAGTGGAGTCTCTTTGTTTACTGAATTAACCTAACATGTAAGTTTAATGCAAAAATAATTTATCTATTACATTATATTCACATTTTATTTCTATATTTTTTTGATTTTACAAAAATATATTTTTAAATCCAATTTAACCTACTGGCCCTTATTAAAATCCCTGCAATAAATGTTTTATAAATTAAAAATTCAATAATTAGAAATTTTTATTACAAAAAATTCTAGCAAATTGAAATTCTAATTTGCAAAATTTACCATCAAAAATATATTTTTAAATACAGGGCCGTATTTACTGCTGTGTATTTAGCAAAAGAGCATGCGAGACAATAATCTTGTAGTAGGTTAACGAACGAGCAAACATTTGCTCTCTCGTGTTTAAAAATGATCACCACGTTAGGCCCTGTTCACACTAAAAGAATCTAATCCGAATCTGATTTATGGGCTCCATGCCTTTACACTAGCTGAGTCAAAGCAAGTCAATCTGATTAAAATCCTCTCCTTTTTTTACGTCTACGTCTGGTTGTTGATTGACTCATGGCTGACTGACGGAAGAAGATTCTGACCGGCCGAATGACCTACAACCTTAAACAAATTGAACCGGATTCGGCTGGTGTAAAGGCAGGAACTGTGTCAAAGCGGATTTGGGTGGTGAGTACTACGCTGAATCTTGGTGTAGATTCGCCTTGATTCGGATTAGTTCTGATTGATTTAGATTCTTTTAGTGTGAAGGGAACCTTAGTGATAGATCGCAGACAACACATGCCTGTTTGGTGTGAAAACTGGAGAGTGAATGTAAATATATACTGTGGAAAGGTATCAGAAATAGCGGCAGTGAAGGCTAATTAAATAAAATTTTATTTAACTTGCTTTCAGTGCCGCTATTCCTATAACCGTTTCATAATTCGGAAGATAAATACTTCACAATTATAAAATTTTTGCGGATTAGCTGCAAGCAAGAACAAATTCTGTCATGTATGTAAGGTAAGAATTTTAAAAGAACACGATGAATAATGAGCAAACATGAGCAAATGCTTGTTCTCGTTCGCCCATTTGCCATTTGGCGCATTCCACGATAGGTAAATGGTGGGTTGAAGCACAATTAATATTCAATAGTCAAAAGTGCACAGAGCACCATGTGATTTTTGGTTACCTATTTGGTCTACTTTAAACGACTGGTAGCTCGGTAGCTGCCATAATAGAAGCCCCGTGTTAAACCAGCTTTAAAGTGTAAGTTAAAAACTAAAAAAGATCCGCTTTTATCCAACTCTTTTGCTTTATTAGAGGTCACCAAGGCTTGTTTAGGCGTCAAATTTTATAAATACGACTCTGTTTAAATGCAAATCTAAAGAATATATAATTTTCAATCATCGAAATCAAAAATAGAAATATCGAAATTCTAAAGATAACTGATGGATGGTTCTAACAAATGCCAACTATGTAGATAACAAAAAAAATCGATAGAATTGAAATCAGGACATATAAAATTTAACACCAATTGTACTTATTTTTTTTAAATTCTATATCTAATCAGATCAATCCTGAATTTCGATGGGGTGGAAACCTGGGTAAAAACAAGGTCGAGTAAATAAAATCCCGACAAAAAGGTAATCTTAACATGGAGATAACACCAAATATATTTTTGAATACAACGAATATTTATCCAAGTATTCCTTATCAAAAAGGAAATGTCAAAATTCTGATATAAACTACGACAGAAAATTTAACACCAATGATAGTTATAATTTTGCTATATCTAATAACATCAATCTTGAAAGCTCGTTGGGGTGGAAACCTGGGTAAAAATACTAGACAGATGTTGCAACAAATTAAAATCTCGACAATGTCGAAATTTAACTATAAAGAATTAAAATTTCAATATAACATTTAACACCAATAATATATGTAAATATAACCTGAGATAAAAACTCTGAAGGGTTTATAAATCCCCGAAAAAATTTACGTATAATAATAATTAAATATATTCTTAATGATAATATAATTTTCGGTGATAAGCACTTTTGAGATTTAATATCGAGTTTTATGGTCTGACAAATCAAAATATTTGTGAATCTTAACTCGGTCGAAACACCGACAAAGTTGTTAACCTGATATAACTCCAAATCTCGACAAAGGCTACACCACAAGGACGTTATGATAAGTTCGGATTGATTTAAGATACATACGAATATATTACAATAAAAGAATTATGAGGAGCGCGACAATATCAGAATCGGTATTAGCGATTCCAGCCAAGGATACTCAATCTGACGGGCAATTTAGTACTACACACCAAAATTTATAGAATGTGAAATAAGTCGTTTAAATCAGGTCGTGACACGGATGCTGTGCTGAAGAAATATAATCTTTGAAGGCATTTTTTAACTAAACATTTAACTAATTTTTTCTTTAGCTATGAATGAAAGCACAAATTTAAAAGACACAGCCCTATTTCTCATTTTCATTAAAGATGTTGACAAAAACTGTGAAATTATCGAAGAACTCGCTGGAATGTGTCAGGTCGCACAACCGGAAAAGATATCTTCAATGAAGTGACAAGTGCTCTAAAGGTAAGTTGGGATTCGATTTTATAAACTTAGTGTTCATTTGTACTTACGGTGCTCGGGATATGACGGGTATTAATAAAGGAGTAGTTGCGCTTTTTGAAAATTTTTTCGGACATCATTGTATTATACATTGCAGGCCTTGTGCAGCCAAGTGTTGTGTTATGTCGGTTGTTGTCAAAATATTTAACTATAGAAGATAAAGAGGGCAAGCATCGAAATTTCAAGCTTTTCTTAAAGAAATGGACTACATAGGTGTACTATACCATGCAGAACTGAAACGGTTACGCCAAAAAAAAGTGCTTTAGAGACTCGTTGTTTTAAAAAAGGGGATATCTAAATTTCTAGAAGACGTAGCAAAGGAATTTCCGAAGCCTAAATCAGTCCTGGAATCATGACCTCTTCTTCTTTTGTAATAGTACAACATATCTAATTGGCGTTAACCTTCAACTTCAGGATGAGCAACAACTTGTATTTGAAATGTTTGCAGCAGTAAAAGCTTGTAGACTAAAAATGAAATTTTGAAAACCTAGTTAGTAAAAAGTAAAATGAGTCACTTTTCCACATGATCACAACGTAGTCCTCAGCACAAGCACGGAGTATTGGAAAAAAATTGCAAATGAAATTAATCTTTTGATAGAAGATTTTAATAAAAGCTTACTCCTTCTAAAAAAGACGAAATTCTGTTTAAACTAATTGAAGATGCATTTACTGTGAATACCTAAGATATACCAGTTTAATTGCAGCTGAAGGTTATTGAACTACAATATTCGGCAGTTTACGGAAGCAAGTACAGATATAGCAGCCTACAGGATATCTACAAAAATCTGGACCGTAAGAATTACTAGAATTTTACGAAGTTGCACTAAATTTTTTCTGTATATATGGAACTTATTATGAATTACAAAAAGCAAGCAACGCTCATATTTAAGTAATTTTGAACATATCTTGAGAACAATCACTTTTATTATCTTATTACTAACCAAATATTCTAAATTAATGTTATTTTCTTCCCTCCTTGTCCAATTTTCGTTTGATCCGCACCAGATTTTCATGGCCATTTTGAAATGTGGAGCACTGGTTTAAACCCATTGTAAATTGAATGATTTATTTACATTTTATCTGCTTTGGTCGTAGTACTAAATTGTCCTCCACCAGATGGATCGAATGATCTCGATAAGCACACTGGTGCTCTAGCATTGTGTTAAGGTACCATATAAATACATTACGGCAAATCGAAGCCCTTGCATTGACGCGGAATACCTGATCGTGTGAAAGGAGCCTAACACACTATAAAGAGAATGGATTTTCTGTGAAAATGTTAAGCAGTTTATTTTTAACCAGATACAATTACCAGGAGCGTCGATTGAAAATTGAGTAAATGTTTATAAAAACCGCACGTAGTACAACCACTTCTGTCGGCAAAGCAGTAGGTAAATGTCAACGGCTGAGTAAAAAATTGGCATATTCCGGGTTCAGCTTTACTCTAATTGCAATCGGTATATCGCTTTGGAACGGTATGTGGTGTAAGCTCGGTAGACAGCGATCTATCGTGGTGGTATAAATAATCATAAATATATCTTTTCGATTTTTTTCTACTACTACTAAGCTGTGAATTAATGCATGCGCATTTAAGTTCGGAAAAAGGAAAAGGTAAAGTGTAACTAGTCTATAGTGCAAAGAGTCTAGAACCGGTTGTATAGTTACTGAAGCTAATTTTTAAAAATTGTCGAATACCTAATATCGCGAATAGGTGGGCACATGTCTCAGTGAACTTCGATAAATATTTGGAGACCCATGCAGAGTTTATAATTCAAAATAATTTTTGCATCTGTGTTAGGGGCCTTTCTATTCGGTCTAAATCTCTGCTCAGTCGATAACCCTATACCACTTCAAATTCTATCAAGGTCAATAACTCCAATTTTCCACAAAATTGATAATATTCAAAGTTCCGACAAAGTTATTAATGCGAAGTAACTCCAAATTCCGCGTCTAAGTGAGAAAAAGGTTGTAGAGATCTAGAATTGAATTCATCTTTTAAAACAAATTTCGTGTCTGTGTTGCCTTTTTATTTGGTCAAAATCCCGGCAAAATCAATAACCTATACAATTTCAAATTTTGTTGATAACACAATTATTCAAAATTCCAATATATTCATTAACGCGGCACATCTCCAAATCCCTACAAAGTCAGTAAAAATCCCGAGAAAGTTGGTAACGCGGTACAACTCCTAATCCGGACCAAGTCGATAATGTGACATACCTCATAATCGCGAGAAAGTAAAACTAACAACAAATTTTAATAAAATACGTAGTAAAACATTTATAATAGTGTGCAACATTTAGAGCAAAAATATATGTACACATTTTGAAAAGGTTTAAAAGATATGTTTGATGAATCTTCTAAAGGCATTCTTTGTACGTTTCACACTCTTTATGGATTTATCCCATTTGATAAATACAATATATAAAAAAATACTTTATTTCTAACAGACTCCACTTTTCATTTGAGAAAATTGATATATTTGTTAATTGGACACATATGACGTGTAAAGTTTTGAGAATATTTAAACTTCACATAGATATTTGTAAGATTGATATGTAAATGATAAAAAGGCTTAAAGAATGAACATAATGTAATTTATGATTAATATTTAAGCTAATTTCTACCACAGTTTACAATTACCCACAAAATTAGCCCTAAAAATAAGTTAAAACAAAAATTTAAAATGGGGCTGCAACTTCTTAGTTTTTCATCCGGAGACTTCAGTGTTTCCAGTCCGTCTCTGGACTCCGTTTTAGTTTACTAGCTCCGGTTTTTAAACGTTTTTCTAGCTTATTTAAATAAATATATTACAGGCTGAATTAGCATGGTTTCGATTAGCGCGCTTTTCACTGTCAATTCAAATATTTTATGTAGTCAAAGATTTTGCTTGATGATCCAGCCGGCATACAAAGTGTTAAATCGTTTAATGTGGCTTATTAACTGTTTTACGCTGCGTTTTCGCAAAACCCATTAATTACGCTAATTGGAGCATGTCTGTATTCTGCAAGTTAGCTATACTACATTCATTTTCAATACGGAGCGGGCGCAAACAATGAACGCGTTATCCGCACTTGAACACCTCGAAAGGGGCATGTGACCGACCATTCGAAGCAATTTGAATACGAGTATGTATATGTGAAAATGTCAACTACCGACTACCGGCTTTGTGCACTATCGCTGTTCTTGTTCATTTGTTTTCGCGCGATCCATGCTGTAAATGAATGTAGTATAGGCAACTTCATCTCAATCTGTATATTTCACACTCATTACTTGATTTTTCAGATTAGAACTAAAAACTAAATGCAAATTTGTTAAATATAAATCGAGTTAACTTGAGTTTAGCGCTAATCGAACGCGCGTTATACGAGGTATGCTTATACTATAACAACCCAATTACTTTTGTTTATTGTGATTAGATCAGGTTATTTTCGGATATTTTAAAGCATGAAAAAGTTGCACCCCCAAATAATAATTTTAAAATTTTAATTTTTAGGTAAAAATAAACAAATATAATTAATAATTTTTATAAGTATAACAAACAATATCTTAAACAAAATTAAATTAATAAATGTCAAGTTAAAAATTAAGTAAAATTACTAGTATACGAGAACTGGCCATTTTGCAGGAGAGGTTAAAATAGGTTGGGAAGGTGTAGGTGGTCGGATTGCACATTTAAGATATGGAAATATCTACTAGAACTATTAAAATTGTACAAATATTTAAAATGTTTTAAAGTTTGCCCCTTAATGTGTACATAAATTATTGAAAACATTGAAATTGACAACTATAGTTACCTTTATGGGCGGAACCAGGTAAGAACACGCCTATTAAGGAGACATAATATTTGTGTTTTAATTCTAGACATTAACTACGTAAAATGAGCTTGCAAAATCTTATTTAAAAAAGCTAAAATTTAATAAACATTAAATTTGAGTGCTCCTGAAAATCTTATTTTATTTAGTCAGTATGATCACAAGTACTGAATATTTTACTGATTTTAATTTAAAATCGTAAAAGGTTTTAAGAAAGACAATTTAAAAATTTAAGCGTTCTCGACAGACATGCCACCAATACCTGGGCTTCCCACTCGAGTGTGTTCGTTGATTGCAATGATACTGGCACAAAAACCAAAATTTTCAGAAAAAGCTATTTCAAAAATTATTAAAACACGCCATAGTTTCCCATCTTTTTCTCCACATTTATTTAAATTTTATTTCTGATTTAACAATTACCCAAAATTTTTAATTGAGTCAGTATTGTCGTAAAGAAATACGACAATATATATTATGGCGTTTGAAGAGTAACCTCCCTTCTCCTTAATATGTAAGCACTATGCACTAGTGTTAAAAGAATATTCAAAAATTTTTCAATTTTTAAAAGCATATTTCTTGGAAAAAACTTATGGCCTAAAATTGGGCCAAGGTATTAATTAGTTATTAATTAATATTACTTTGCCCCTTAGGTATCTATAGCGCTTGCTAGTAGAGTAGATATGCGTTCTTTGCACGATTATTAGCTACACGAATGTTGATTACTGCTATTATAACGCGCAATTATTCAGAAATTCAAACGCTCACTTATTTCTAAGATTACTGATTATAAATATAAGTTAAATTATATTAATTATTGTAATTTAATTGATTGTAAATATGCAGATGAATTTTTATACCGTATTACAACGATTAGAGGACGCATGTTTTTTCCTATTTTTATGTCTCGGTTGATCCAGTGTTTCGACTATGAGAAGTATACTTTTAATTGGAGTGTCTGTTTTCATGATGCGAGGTATAATTAATGGTGTTTTACAAAAATGTACTTGCTGTTAGCGATCATTGATTACAGGCCGTTGCTTGATGACGGTCAAACTTGATAATTTTTGAATAAAACTTTGTCCCAAATTGTTGCTTTAAACAAGCCTATAGGCTTTCGAAAGGATAAAAAGAAGAAGAAAAATATATCTTCTTCATCGTTTCGAAAGCCCACAGGCTTGTTTTACCTCCTCTATGTCTCTCTTCTTGTTCTTGAAACGCCGAGGACCAACTGTCCTTCCATTGCTACGCAGGCTGTCCCACTAAGTGTTTGTGGACAGCTTTCCAGTTTTTTACTAATTTGACATTACTAAAGCAAACATTTGTTGTTAGATGTTGCAGTTTTCATTTCTCATTGGAAAAATTAGTGTACGTCTTATAATCGATATAATACGGTAATTTTTATGATTCCCTTAAAAATATTTAAATAAATGTAACTTTGAATATAGTGAAGAACGTTAAACACGACAGCACAGAAATTGGGAAATATATATTTTCGCTTTAATCGAATTTTGTGTTAACAGATAAAGCAGATTTTTTGCACAGTTAAGTTGTGTTGGCTTAGGTTAAGAAACATGAAAACATTAAGAATCTTAAAATTTTAGAAGTATGAAAACGTTAAGAATCGTGAAAAAGTACCTCAAAAACGTTAAGTAACACCAAATCTCTAAGAATCATGAAATTACAGAAACACATCAACTGGTAATTGGACAACATGAAGAAAATTTTAAAATTACACAAAAGTTCAAATCTATACACGTATAACATGGATATTGAATATTAGGAAATATACTTTTGAAAAATTGATTAAATGTTATTCTTAGAACACTTTAGTAGGAAACATTCAAAATCCTAATTTTATTTCAGGGGCTCGTATATTAAAAGAGTTTAGGATTTTGTCCATTTCCAAAAATAAAACGAAAACATTTTTATTTTAACAAAATTTTCTGTTAGTTTGGAAAATTTTGTTGAAAACGGAAATATAATTTTTATTTATTGCTCAAGAATGAAAACGAAGTACGTAATTTCTATTATTTATATCATTTTTTTGTTGACCTTTTATTCATTGAACACAGCCTTTTGATCTGGTTTTGATACCCCATATAATTAATCAATTCTCCTTTATTAGTGAAATACTTTTTTTGGTGTGGAATGAAAACGCAATAGATAAATTTGGTGGTAATATTTTTTGTCTTTTTTTTTATTTTATTCATTAAACACAAATTGTTTTATCTTTATAGCCTGTTTAGTTACCGTCTGGATCAGGGCCACCGGCCCATTGTATAATTTCGCCCAGCCCGCGAAAAAATAGTGAGGAAATGCGCCATTAGGTGCTATAATGGCTCATTGAAAGGAAATAAACTATTTCTACCTTGCCAAGTTACGTGGCATACGACTTGTGGACGCGCACAAATATTTCCTACATTAAGTGAGCGCCTTCTTAAAACAAAGTTTATCTTTGTCACTATTTTGTGCATGCCACGATGGATTTGGCAAGCTGTACAACAAAATATTGTATAGGTAAATCTTAAAACCTGTGTGGACCTAATAATGTTGTGCTTTTAATAATATCCTTAATCCTATGCTAATTGGGAGTGTGCGTGTCTAAATGTAATTTTTAAAATTTGATTTCTACAGAATTTGTACTTTTATTGTTTTAGTTCGGGTTTTACGCAGCGTGTTTGGGTGCTCTGGTGATAATATCCGGTTTTTCAGAAAATTTACCAAACATGTTATAATATTTTGGGTTGGTAGCGATGGAAGGAATCCCATGTGTGTATTATCTTTTTCCTGTTGTTCCAAGCATGTGATTAATATTCATTTATTTTATTTATTTATTTATTATTAAGTGTATTCTAAGAATTTTACTATAGATTTGCAGACATCATACGATAAGGAAACCAGATTGTTTAAAAACGTAAGAGAACTAAGGCGAAAAGAAAACAACCCATGCAATTTAACGAATACATTGCTCAAAAAGCTAACCCCTAACTTTCATATACGAATATAAACGATTTTCAGATTCTTCTAGAGTTATCGGACGGAACTTTGCAATAATTCGCTCATAAAGCTGTTAAAAAAGTGTAGCAAAAACCTTAGATTTTAAATGATTCCACAAAAATTTTATAGGAGTTAGATCAGGTGACCTAGCTGATTTTGCTATTCACCCACATCCCTTTAACATCTTCGTGAGCGACTTATCACGAAATGCTTTGGAACTTAAGTCGGGAGTTTATATTCTTGTATGGTATTTAGGGGTGGGCACTTTAAGTAATACTATCGTTAAATAGCAATGATTGCTTTTTTCTAGTCTCTCCTCTTACAGAAGTCAAAGCAGTACTTCTTAAAAACGAGAATTAAAAAAATGCAGATTTGTAGGATATAAAGTTTTAATTTGATGTGGTGGCACTAGGCGCTTGATGGAGATGGATGGTATTGAGTTTAAACTATGATTTAGCATTGTCTCCTTCAATACTAAAATCGACGTGTTTTAGCAATTTCTTGAATGCTGATCATTAACTGAGATAACATTCGGTCAAAATTTAGTTGGAACACTCTCCTGTGATGTACGGTTCTTAATATGTGGTTTTGGCAGTGAATTCAGAAAATTCTTTTATGCACCTTGTGTATAAAAGAATACCATGGGTTAAATAGTTATTATCATCATTCCTGTTGACATACGATTTTGAATATGTGATATTTAGCAGTGCATCCTGGAAATTCTAATGTATACTGTTGAAGTGCAATTTTGAACATAACGGAATACCATGTGATCAATAGTTATTATCATTTTTCCAGTTGATGTACGGTTCTCAATATGTGTTTTTTGGCAGTGTATTGAGGAAATTCTTTTATGCACCTTGTATACATAAGAATACCATGTGTTGAACAGTTATTATCATTATTCCTGTAGATGTATACGGTTTTGAATATCTATTATTTACCAAAGTATTTTGGAACTTCTATTCTATACCTAGTATATAAAGAAATACCATGTATTGAATAGTTATTATCATTACTCTTGTTGATAAATGGATCGGAATATTTGTTTTTTACAAGTGTATTTTGTGGGTTATATTGATCTATCTCGTTTAAGGGGGAATCAATCCCATGTGCTGAAAATTTATTAATAATTTTTCTGTTGAAATCAATCAGGAACATACAGGTGTTGTCCGAAAGTTACATTGTTAAACCTCGTACCACAAATATATATACAGAGTACAATACTCTGTGCTCGTACTAACTGTACCATTTTAGAGTTTAAGTTCCAGGTTCCGGCACCCGCCCGGTTTAAATGTAGTCACGATATCCTGACCGGTTTTTTTGTGATTTTGTTCCAGTTGTTACTTTATTGTTTGTGTATTATAAAAGTTGGATGAATAAAAAAGGTATAATAGTATGAGGTAGCCTAAACACACTTAAACGTTAATCCAAATAATAGCAAATCTATCAATAGATTTTGCTTAAAGGCATCAGGTGTTAAACTAAACAAATTATGCAAAAATTTTGCAGTTTCTAAAGAGCTGGGCAATCAGCATTAAAAAATGAAATGTAATTTTTCAAAAGTCTTGGGTTGGTAGTAATAGGGGAGGGGCAAGGTCGGGCAATCGCCCAGGGGCGCCAGAACAAAAGGGCGGAGACCAGCCAGAGAAAATATATATTTTTTATGAATTCGGTATTAAATTGGATGATTGCAGAGGACAAGGTTACGATAATGGATTTAACATGAAAAGAAAAAATGTTGGTGTCCAAAAAAGGATTTTAGAACAAAACCCATTAGCTTTTTTCGTACCATATGGAGTGAAAAAAAATTCGCCCAGGGCGCCATATTTGCTTAAGCCGGCTCTGCATGTAATGTGTCAAATATTTATTATTATTTTTAGTTCTGAAGATGTGTTTTTTAGCAGTGTACTATGGGTTAATTCTCTTGTACATGTTTTATATATAAGGGAATCTCATGTGTTGAATAATTTTAATTATTATCATTTTTCCTATTGATGTATGGGGTAGAATTAGACAGCCAATACCATGAACGGACTCTAAGCATTTGAGAAGTGGCTATTTCGTAGAATGCTGCTTATAGCTTGGACTGACCACGTCACCAATGTTGAAGTTCTCAGACGTATGAACAGAGATAGCAAATTGCTGGAAATATTTAAAGAACGGAAAACCAATAATAAAAGGAAAAATTAAGGAACGACGCGGTGTAGGAAGAAAGAAAATATCATGGCTCAAAAATATTAGAGACTATGTCTGTCCAATTGTTCAAAGCTGCCCAGGATCAAAATAGATTTGCCAATATTGTTGCCCAACTATATGGAGAAGACCTCATATAGGTCAGATATATTGACCTCATATATAGGGTATATAGAATATTTGTCATCCTTTTTCATGTTGGTTTATAGTTATAATCAAGTGAATTTTGGGAGTTATATATTTTTTTTTCTTATGGGAAAATCAAGTGAAAGATACTTTTATTAACTAAAATGTCGCGAAATGCCATTTTATATATATTTTATAAAGTATGTAACAGCCTGCAGCAAAAAGAAAATCTGTGTAATATGCCAATAAATAATTCCCTTTATGACAAAAAATTTGAAAAAAAGCTAAAATATGGTACATCCACCTCTTAATTTTTATATTGTCTTGCACTTTAGGCCCTATAATGAATTTTAATCGAGGATGTCCTTGCCTAGAGTCTAGTTTAGGGCAACAACGATTAGGAATCGTTAATTTAGATCCTAAACTTTAGAATCTCGCACAAGTGATTTTTCTTACTTCCACGATAAAATTTCCATTAGAAACTATTTTTAAATGATCGTAGTAATATGTGCGTGTTTTTGTTAAAAACGTTAAAAAATTAAAAATCTTATGTTGAATTTTAATTTTGACCAAATATTATTACCTAAACTTATAATAAAGAACGAAAATGCTTTTATATTTAAAAATTTTGCAAACTCATTTTACTTTTACTGTTAAAATCACATCGCAACTTAAATGAATATAAACTTATTATTTAAATACTGTACAGGTATCTGCCATATTTCATAGTGACATAAATTCAAAAAATAAAATCTATTGCTATTTTATTGAAAATATTATGTTAGTGCTTAGTCTATCTATCTATATTATATGAAATTGGTTTGTAAAATAATTATCTATTGCATTAATGATAAATCAGTCTCAATAGTTTTAATTGTCAACTTAAGTACGTAATTTTGGTTTTATTAATGTGTTAAAAGGTGCTTTGTGCCATTTAATTGAAAAATTATTTTTCTAAATTTCTAATACCAAGAGACTAGTCAATATGCAAATAATAATTAAAGTGCGTAAAAAAAATACTTAAAACAAGCAGTGTTTTTTCATTTTTTTTTTTTTTGACAATAATATATATGTATATTAGATATATATTTAGTTTAGGTATATTAAGTTTCTGGAATGCATTGATCACATTTAAGTTCAGGATAAGTGGAATTAAGGATTTGGTCTTTATAAACTGGATGCTTCCTGATCCGGAATATGTTTGAATTTAATTCTAGCATTATTCCATGAATGATAGGGTGGGCCTTCAGTTACACAATATCGCATATCCAAGGGAGTTCCGCCATTGACATAATACATCAAATAAAAGTTGCACATCTCGTCATCATTTGTAGGTCTATATGTATGTATACAAAAATAATTTAACAACATAAATTACACAGCAAATAGTAGTACTTACCCTACGTGAGTTTCCCAATCCCTGTTGCTCTGCATAGTGCATCTAGCTGCTAAAATATCGCCTTTCCTTATTGGAGCGGAGCTGAAGGTTGGATAAAACATTTGTGGCGTTAGAGGATCGCGTTTACCCAACAACACCCATTTGTCTTCAGCATTTTCATCAGGTGTTACTTGATAACCGCTTACAACTTTACCTGAAAAAAAAATTATTTATATTTTTTGAAAATTTACCGTAAATTGGTATTAAATCACCTAAGCTATGAGTATGAGTTCTGTAAGCAAATGGATGAATAACTTTATCTTCTATAACAGCGCAATCGGAATCCATTAAAGTAACATCTTTTGGTTTAATTGTGCCTCCAGTTGCAAGTAAAACGACTCCAGCTAATTTACTTTGACTGGAATAATTTATATTACGATTAGATTGTTAATTTGTTTGTTTTATTTCGACCTACGGTTTTTCAGTAAATATTAAATTGACGCCTGAACTATCTTTAGAACCTTCCGGAAGCTTTTTTGCATAATGTACTTGGAGGACTAAATATGCAATTTTTGAGCTTTTACCTATCTGAAAACCTACGTCCTCAGGAAGGGTTAATGTTGGTGCGTCTCTTGCCCAGGCATATAAAACCTGAAAATGTTTTTTTATAATAAATATTATTGAAATGGTAAAAAAACCCTGTTATGGGCTTTTTTGCATTTTTGCATTATGCCCTTCTTGAAAGCGATTAAAGTAGATCTAAAGTAGGCACGAGCGTGTGAAAACGGATAAGAACGGGTGCGAGCATCAGCGGACAATAGGAAAAAAAAATAGGTGCGCCATATTGCGCATTCAGAATTCTAAGATATTTTTTTTTTAAACATCAGAAGTAGTCAATCTTTTGCAAGAGATAAGGTAATAAGCTTACACAAGAATAAAGTGAAATGTAGGTACTTTGTATCCGCACAGCACCCAAAAATAATAAATAAAAAAATAAAATTAGTTTTTTTATATTTCTGGCGCGCTTCATTTAAAAATCGATTAAATTTTAGTTTATTTACAACTTTACAAAATTAAATAAAGGATTACCTCGAAAACCGAAACATAAAAATCGAAATGCCTGAAGGATATGTACAATAAGATACATTGATATTAATATCCTGGCAATATTTGCTAGAAAAAACAACGGAAGAGCTGGAAATAAACATCCAAACCTCCATAAAACAAATTGACGAATAAACCGGTGGCTCGCGTAAAGGAAACGCAACACAAAACAAAAGCGATCATACTCATAGCCGGAATAAAGGCATGCCCTATCACGATACGAATAAATGAGAAATAAGAGATGAACAAAAAGAGAACACTGAAGTACCTAGGCGTAAATTTCGACCATGACAGAAAACATAGCCAAAGTATTAGAACAAATCATGCTCAACAAGGCGGGAACTAGAGCTAATAAAAGATTAGTGCAAATTATGGACTGCACTCTGTATGTTGCCACGTGACGGCAAAAGCAAGAAACAGGAACCTACTCTTCAAAATACAGTGCCCTCACGCAGGTACTACTTGCACTAGCGGACACACCGTCCATGCACCTTCTTGTAGAAGGAAGAGGCTTAAGAAGGAAAAGACAGAAGCGAAACAAGAGATGAAATAATAAATAAATGGCAACCAGACTGAAAGGGCACCGAGAACGAAAAGACTAATTCCAGATATCAAAAAATGCTAAGCGGGAAATTCGGAAACACTAACTACTATAACACGTAAATAATGAGAGGACACTGATGTTTGCAACAATACCTGAACAGGTTTAAGACTTTGTGGACCACACAATGTGCGAATGCACAAGATGGAACGAAGAAAGAGAAGTAGCACACCTAGAGCAAACATGATGATATACGAACCCGAACATCTAGGGTGCATCTAAATACATCGAGTTTGCTAATATTTGCAAAACATTCATTCGCAAACGTTTTGCGCACTGGTGATTTATTGGTTTTTATTAGCTGTTGCCGGTCAAAGTAAATAAGATTATTGGTAAGGTAAGTGTTAAGATTAGGGGGCGGGTAGTTATATAAGTTATTTAACAACTTAAACCGTTCCCTAACACTTACACGAATCAAACCATTAACAAAACAGATCTCCCGATTAGTTTCTTTGACAGGCGACTATTAAAATTAACCGAATGTTATTACATTAATACAAACCAAAGAGTTAACTTTCTTTTATAACTATTGATACAAATCGAATAGTTACATTGTCCGTTACATGGTCTTTAAGAAATTAGAGGATTTCAGCTTTAGCCGAATACTTTTAATCTAAATTTCTTAAATTCGTGTTACGCGAAAAGTTATTATTCGAATTTTATTAACCGGTCAATGTAATTATTTATAGTATGTATAGTTACCTATCAAAATAATTATTCGGTTTGTATTAAGAGCCTAGTTAGATTTAAAACAAGCATAAAAGATTGCAATTTTTCTTACGTGGGAGCCGTCAGCACATGGATTTGCTCTTACAGTGCCATCTCTCGAGTCAGCTGCCATCTCACCGCAATCCCTACAATTTGATTATCAAAATTTTGATTGAGCAATTTTTACTGTTTCATTATTAAATTTAAGGATTCATTAATTAAAAATAAAGAAATAAAAATTTCTTTTATACCAGAACAAAATAAATGTTTTAAAAATGTAGTGAAAAATAAAGTTCTACGAAAAAGTAGATCTACGTCATCAATTATTGATAATAATTTGATAACGTCACGAGTCTGTGGGCTGCAGCAATCGAAATAGTAAGTGGGCGCAAAACGCACTTTCAATGATGACGCAAATCCGTTTTCAAATGAATAAAACTCTGCTAATTCATAAGAGTCTTAGAATCAGAAGAATTTTAATTAATTTTAAAATCGTTATATTTTTAATCAATTTTAGAATCAAAAAATTTATATCAATTTTAGAATCGAAAGATTTTTTGAAAATTTTAGAAACAGTTAAATCGCTTTTTAATATAACAAACCAAAAAAATTCATTAGTTCCAGGTTGAGAGCATCCAAAAAGAATCATATGATGCACTCTTGCTTGTGTTGCGTTCGGTTCAAATCCAACTGTAATGATTTTTTTAAAATTAATATTTAAATAAGTAAATTGCAATTAAAAAAATTATACTTATGTAAAAGCTTTTATCGGGTACTATTTTAACTGGGGTGCACAAGTATAATTCATCCTGTAAAGAAAAAAACAAGTACTTATAGAATTAAAGCTTTCACGACTTAAATCGGTGTAAATTTTCCCAATTTCGGGTTTTAGTCTCGTAGTTTTATTGGTTGTTGCCAACATTTCTCTCGCCATTGCAGGAAGCATTTTCCATGCGGAAAATTCCGATGACTGAAGATTGTATAGTATGTAAAGCTATATAGGGCGAAAAACTAGTGCGGTGAAAATTTTTAGTTTTGAAGATTATTATAAATCCAAATTGCCTCGCATACCTTGCGTTTCATACAATTAGGAATTAGGGATAATGACAAACATTAGTGTAATCAATTTGATGACTTGTCTTGAAAATATGTTTGGCTAGCACGGAGTAATGTGATTAAGACAATTTCTTGGTACATTCCCAGATTATAAAAATGAACCTTGTCCTCCACACCATTTGTTAAGTTGGAAATTTTGGAAAATAGTCTTTACAATTTTGCATTGTACTTCGTCCAATTTTGTGCGTGCTGTTTTGCATATAATGTAAAAAGCCAAAAAAACAGGAGGATCCATTCGTTTGCGTAGCTTTTGATTTTTACCAGATACTTTTTTGATGACTCTATTATTATCCTTAAAATTTTAATTGTTTCAAACGTCCTGAAGTCTACGATTCCTAACGATTTTTTTGGGAGGTTGAAACTATATAGTAGGAAATTTATGACTGATAATTTTCGGAAAGAATGATGATGTCAGTTCCCATTTAGGTATCGATCTTTGAGGGTGGGTTTCCTGTAAAATGTATGACCAAGTTTACCTTCGGGGCGTTTTAAAACTAAAACATCTAAGAAGTGTAAGTGACCCTTATTATCTATTTTCATAGTAAATTTAAAACCATTATGGTGACTAAATAGATGACTTATGAAATCCTTTATGGCGATTCACCGCGTGGCCAGATCATGAAGGTATCATCTACATCTAAACCTGAATTTTGGTTTTGTTTTGCCGATTTTAACGCTTCGTTTTAAAAAGCCACCATAAAGATATTGGCTACTATAGGAGTCAAAGAATACCCCTTATACTTGTTCCTAGAATGAACCTTGACAAAGAAAATAAGTTGATGTTAGACATTTTTCAAGAAAAGTGATGAGATCAGGAGCGTCTTGCAGGAAATCTTTTATAATTTTAAGTGTGTTAGGGATAGGTACATTTGTGAAATGGGATTCTACATCAAAGCTGACTGACAAGTCACCTTTTTCAAGGTGCAATGCTTAAATGCGATCCACAGAGTGCTTGGAGTTTTTAATAAAGGATAACGATTTTCCTACAAATGGCAATAAAATATTTACAAATATTTTGCGAGTGTTGGCTAAAGCTGGACATTCACGATCGTTTCAAATGGAGTGACCAAGAAAATAATGGTAAAATATAATATAATGGACTAAATGGAACGACCCCTCCTTTAACTATTATTTTGTTGGTCACTACATCAATCCATTGGAGTGATGTCGCGCCAAGCCACTCGATTTGGAACAACCGTGAATGGTCGGCTTAATGGAGTACCCTTGTTTGTGGACTTTTGTAAGCTCGTTGAAACGAGGAAGCAGGGAATGCCAAAGAATTAACGACTTCTGGTTTTCTGTAGAAATCTAGAATGATTTAATAAGATCTGAAGCCGATTTTTCTATTTTTCAAGTGGGGCCACGATTTAATTTACGATAGTTGGAGTGTTTAGGATGGTTTGGACCTTATCATCGTAATCTGATCATTACATTACAACAGTAGCGTTTATCGACAGGAAGAATTGTTAATTGGGTCTTTCGCTTGAGCTATTTTAGAGCTAAAACTTCGAGGCGTCATTTTTGATTTCGGAGGTTTTGCACTCCGGATGGTTTTCGTAGTTTCGTGCCTAATTTTACTTGATAGAGGAGCTGGTAAACTACATATAGAGGTCACTTAAAACAATGTCAATAATGGGAAATTTCTAAGGGGCTATGGTAAAATTTGAACACTAAAATGTCAGCTGTGGTAATGATATCGTTAAAAATATTTATCGCGGTGTGATTCTGATTTTTTTTTATGAATTTGGGATTTATTCGGCAATACTTTGTTAAGTTTACGAATGATTCTAGAGCAAATTTCACGAATTAATTGACTCACCCTACTAGTTTTTCGCCCTATATAGGCTTACATACTCGAACAAGGTCATCGGACTTTTTTGCCTTGAGAATGCTCCCTGCAATGGCGAGCGAAACTTTAGCAACAACCAATAAAACTATGCGACTTTAAACAAAAGTAGGAAAATTTACATGTTTTTAAATTTGCCGCTTGCGGAAAAGTACGAAACGACGCGAATATTAACGAAGGAAACTCAATTCGCGCTAAATTTGGATCAATGTATAAAAATTTCCCAAATTTAAAGCGCCATTTGATTTTTAAATTTTACTATGTATTATAATACTACTATTTAAAGTATAATTAGCAAAGCATATCAAACTTTTATCATTTGACCAAATTAATTGCCGTTTTTAAATTATATTTGCGTTGCATTCAAAAAAGTAATAAAATGGCAATGATTTATTTAGATATCATTCTATATTGAAATGAAAAACCCATAACAAAAGCTAGAGCAAATACAATTTACACAGAAAAGTTTTATAATATAACAAATATTGAATAGATAACCAAATAATCTGCAATTAAATGAGATAAGTTGCGCATATTTTACGTTAAATTTAAAATTTAAAAAATTATTTTACAAATAAATTTTTTTATGACATAATTAACGTTTTTTTATAATCCCATTGTAAAAAATTATTGGTCTAAATGAGCAAAACAATTAAGTTTAACAAAAGGTCAGAGCTCTCCGCTTAAAAGTAGCGATTAATATGTGGAAATCATAATGACAATTCACAAAAGTTGCTTACCTTGTTAGGATAGACGTCTGGCATAAAAAGTGAATACTTTTTAACATCGTAGGATAATTCACTTCGAATATAACTTAAAAATACTATTAAAATCAGTGGCATATGGATGTACTCCATAGCTATTCGAGATAGAATCAATACTAACAGTACTAGCAACTAGTACTGGGGAACTCTTCCCGATGGCATTGCTGCCACCAGTAAGCAGTGGCGTAACTTCCAGTTATATAAATACCTCCGGAGCAGATAATCCCTTCCACAATTTATCAAACTACTTCTGCGCCCTTAGTGTTATTACGTCTTAACTTTTACAATCTATAAAAACATGTTTCCAATTATCAATTAATCACTTCCTCTCAACATACTCTTCTTCAATAATTATTTTTCTATTGAAAAACATAATTAGACCTTCTTATAAGTTTCATTATTTTTAATTTTTATTGTGCACTTTATTATATCATATAACGTTTATATTTTGTTATTTCCCGTCTTATTTATTTGATTTTTTTATTTTTTAACATGTCAGACATAGTAGACATAAGTCCATTTTCAGGATCTTATTAAATTTTTATAATAATTCACAAGCTATATAAGTTTTCATACTTTGGGGTTTAAGTCGCGTATTTTTATTGGTTGTTGCAACAACCAATAAAAATACGCGACTTAAACCCCAA
>JARJDX010014087.1:0-10069 GCA_030264735.1 Gymnusa sp. GC000175
GAAATTTTATGTAATATATCTCTTAATATTATATGAAAAAATCAAAATGTGCCAATGTGGCGTTACGTTTCCAAAATGTCATGTGTGACTCGATTAAATTTAATGAAAATTAGTAAAATAAACGCATGACGTTTGGAGCTCTATAATTAAAATTTTGGCGGGCCAATTTTGATCAAATTGTCTGAAATTTTACGTAATATATCTCTTAATATTATATGAAAAAATCAAAATGTTCCAATGTGGTGTTACGTTTCCAAAATGTCATGTGTGAGTCGAATCAATTTAATGAAAATTTGTAAAATAAATGCGTGACGTTTGGAGCTCTATAATTAAAATTTCGGCGGGCCAATTTTAATCGGGTTTTCTGAAATTTTACGTAAAATATCTTTTAATATTATAGGTGGTGCTGTTGATGCAGGAAAAACAAATCTTTTTTTTTTCACCGCCATCAACGATCATCAGAAAAGAGTATTTTTGTAAAAGTCAATAAATTTGCCCCTCACCCAATACCAAAAATAGTAATATGATTCAAATTTGTAAATGAAAGTCGTGTGGTGACTACACCTCCATTTTTTCTAAATATTCTCTCAAACGCCTTTTAGATGTCTGTAAATTTTGCGTGAAGTTCTGAGTTGCGTTCGTAAATATTTTTCATGACCTACTTGATTATGAATATTTGGTCACTTGTTGCTCTTCTTTTTTTGAACCCACATTGGTAATCTCAATTTTGCTTTCATATTTATTTAGTTTTCTTGTACCTAGGTTCGCAAATATTTTCTATAGCACATCTTAAGGCATTATTGTTAAAAATATTACACGTAAATATCCTTTTCTGAATTAATTAATTAATTGCTTATTGAGCAACAAATATTAAGCAATAATACAATTAAAGATCAAACATCACGTAGTTATTTAAACAAATAAGCAATTTATTTATAACATGACTGCCATAAACTTTAATTCCTTTTAGAGAATTATTACCAAATATGTTAAACGCATTACCATTTTTGTATCACTTGATCAAAACGATTCTGAAGACACACTTTTTTTAAACCATCTATCTACGGATATTTAATAAGAAATGAAAATAAAACAAATAAGTTATTGAAATACATTTTTATTTAATGTTTAAATCAAAATTTGGCAAGCAATGTATTCATATTTCAATTACATTCAAATTACTTTTAGATTTAGGACGTAGGTGGTCATAAACTTCCTGAAAGAAATATTACTACTAAAAATAAAATCTGACCTAAAATATAATCCAAAACCATTTTTATTTTTGCACACAGTCGTTTATTTTTAACTACAATTTTTCCACATTATTAAAATAAAGTATATAAAAAAATTTAAAAAAAAATAGTTCGTTGTGATTAAATTTATTTGATGATGAAATATATCTTTTACGGAGTAGGACTCCAAAAACGGACACCCTGTATATAGTGTGTCTAGCTGAGTTGGCTACATATAAAAAACTCTTTTTTATTAACTTCAAGAAAGAAATGTATTCATTATAAAGTTCTGCATCGTCCAAAACTTAAAAACCAACAATCGGGTATTAAAATATATCAGATATGTACGGGGTCTCTCAAAAATTTTGAAATTTAAAATAGAAACTCCCATTTTTATTATAGATTCAAAAAAATATGTAAGTTTTATATGAAAAACTTTTTTATAATCAAAAAAAGTGGTGCTGTTAACGCGTCAAAATTAAAAAAAAAAAATGGGTGCCCTCCACTCGATTTTCCTGTAAGCAAAAAAAAACCTTAACCAAAAAAAATGTAATTTATAAAAGTTGTTGCTATTCAGATTTGCAACAACTTAATTTAAGTAAACTCTTGAATAAGTCCGTTTCCTACTTTTGCAATCTCAGGAAATGATGGTGATCTTCAACTTTTTACCGATTTTGAGAACTGAGTCTAGGTTGTTATTAAATTCCTCAATTCATTCACAACTACAACCACAGTCAGCTCTTTCACCTGGAGCATATTTTTGAAAGCCTTTACCCTTTTTATCTTCTTCTTCTTCTTCTTCATTTCTTGCACCTTGCAGAAATGGTATTCGGAAGGCCGACTTCTAAGTTTTAAGTTGTTTCTTCATTTCTTGATTTTGTTAAGGAGTTAATAACTCCTCGTTTTGCACCATGTCTTTGGCCAACGCTTTTCTTCTCAATTTCCTGTTCCATTTTTTGATTTTCTTCCTCTACGTCCCCTATTCTTCCCTATTTACTTCTTCTTATTATTTTGGTCATAACTTTCCTTTTATTCTAGCACCACTTATTTCCATTTCATCACAATTTTCTTTTTTTAGGTTGCAATGAATCCAAAGAACACCGTATTCGATGCAAAGCGTTTAATTGGTCGTAAATTTGACGACCAAAAAATCCAAGAAGACATGAAACATTGGTCCTTCACCGTCGTCAACGATTGCGGCAAACCAAAAATTCAAGTCGAATACAAAGGCGAAGTGAAAAAATTCGCGCCCGAAGAAATCAGTTCAATGGTCTTGATCAAAATGAAAGAAATTGCAGAGACCTATTTGGGTGGAAAAGTTGCTGATGCCGTAATCACCGTCCCCGCTTATTTCAACGACTCCCAACGTCAAGCAACTAAAGATGCTGGCGCTATAGCGGGCATTAACGTGCTGAGAATTATTAACGAGCCCACTGCAGCTGCTTTGGCGTATGGTTTGGATAAAAATTTAAAAGGCGAAAAGAACGTTTTGATTTTTGATTTGGGCGGAGGTACTTTTGATGTTTCCATCTTGGCCATTGACGAAGGATCTATTTTTGAGGTTAAATCGACCGCTGGTGACACGCATTTGGGAGGAGAAGATTTTGATAACCGCCTCGTTAATCACTTCGTTGAAGAATTTAAAAGGAAGTTTAAGAAAGATTTGACCGGAAATTCACGCGCTTTGCGTAGATTAAGAACGGCTTGTGAACGAGCTAAAAGGACCTTATCTTCGAGCACTGAAGCCAGTTTGGAAATCGACGCTTTACATGAAGGCGTTGATTTTTATTCCAAAGTAACTCGCGCCCGATTTGAGGAGCTTTGCATGGATTTGTTTAGATCTACTTTAGCACCAGTTGAGCGTTCATTAGCGGATGCCAAATTGGATAAAGGCGCCATTCATGATGTGGTTTTAGTTGGAGGTTCAATCAGAATTCCAAAAATACAAAAAATGTTGCAAGACTTTTTCTGCGGCAAACCTTTGAATTTATCTATTAATCCTGACGAAGCTGTGGCTTATGGTGCTGCAGTTCAAGCCGCTATACTTACCGGCGATACAAGCTCGAAAATCCAAGACGTGCTTCTTGTTGATGTTGCTCCTTTATCGCTAGGTATTGAAACTGCGGGTGGAGTCATGACCAAAATTGTTGAAAGAAACTCGCGAATTCCTTGCAAGCAACAACAAACTTTCACAACCTACTCCGATAACCAACCTGCAGTTACAATCCAGGTTAAACAAATACGATAGTAAAAATTACGTGAATAACATATTTAATTTTAGGTCTTTGAAGGTGAACGCGCAATGACCAAAGATAACAACTTATTAGGCACATTTAGTTTAACCGGAATTCCTCCAGCTCCTAGAGGAATCCCAAAAATCGAAGTCGCTTTTGATTTGGACGCCAATGGAATTCTCAATGTTTCCGCTAAGGATAGCAGCACCGGAAAATCCGAAAAAATTACCATCACCAATGATAAGGGTCGTCTATCCAAGGATGATATTGATAAGATGTTATCCGATGCTGAAAAGTATAAAGCCGAAGATGAAAAGCAACGCGAAAAAATTTTGGCTAGAAATCAGCTTGAAAGTTATATATTTAGTGCCAAACAGGTAATTTTAAAATTAGTCTTGTGAATAAAATGACATGCTTTTTGGTGCTAGTAGTTAAAGTTGTTTTAAGAATTTTAACTTCAACTGCCCATCGATCTGGCGAGGTCTTTCTAACGTGCTAATTGTAGTGGAGCATAGCTAGTGTCTAGATGGGTTAAAAATAATTAACAATCTAGGAAGACGAGAGCAGTATTCTATAGATCTATATAATAAATAAAGATCCATTCCTTCATTGATTTTTGTTGTCTTACACTGGGGAACCATATATCCAAACAACATGGAGGTTTCGGAGCACCACTACACATTTAACATCTATGGAGACTATGATTTAGTTTGCATTAACTGGGAATTGTTGGCGCAACCTAAAAAAATACACTGAACAACAAGTGGTGCACGAACTACAGTTTGGCAAACACTGGTCTAAACTGTAAAATTGCTCTGGTCTTTCTAGGGTATCTATAACTTTTATTGCTCACCTGATCTGATCCACACTGGTTTAGGTTTAACTAGACGAACTCTGGGTTGGTCATAACCTTGCTTACAACCAAAACCTTGCTCACAATCAAAACCTTGCTCACAACCAAATCCTTGCTCACAACCAAAATTTTGCTCACAACCAAAACCTTGCTAACAACCAAAACCTTGCTTACAACCAAAACCTTGCTCACAACCAAAACCTTGCTAACAACCAAAACCTTGCTCACAACCAAAACCTTGCCTACAACGAAAACCTTGCTCACAACCAAAACCTTGCTCACAACCAAAACCTTGCTCACAACCAAAATTCTGCTCACAACCAAAACCTTGCACACTAATAACCCTGTTATACAGTAAGTGCATGTTCAGCATGACGGTAGCGATGACAAAAACAAACGGTAACCCAATTTCTGGTGATCTTGTAAGCCGAAACATACGCGCTATTGAGCAACTGAGCTGTGAACGCTTATTATTATTATTATTTTATTTTATTTTTAAAATTTATACTTTTTAGGCGGTTGATGATGCTGGGTCTGATAAACTAAGCGCCGATGATAAGAAATTAGTACAGGATAAATGTTCCAACGTTCTCGCCTGGTTGGATGCTAATCAGTTGGCTGAAAAAGATGAGTTTGAAGATAAACTCAAAGAGTTGCAGAAAGATTGTTCGCCCATTATGGTTAAACTCCACCAGGGTGGTGCGCAAAGTGCGCAAGCAGGACAAGCCGGACCCGGTGGTCCCAAAGTTGAGGAAGTCGATTAAATGCTGGATGTAAAATAGGCAATTTGCTCGCTGATTTTATGTTGGAAGTGGATGTGGATTACCTAATTTGTGGAATGATTAATGCTGGACGCATAATTTTTAGCTTAATTTTTTACTGACGACTAAAACCTTATAAAGTATTTATTAAAAGTGGTTAAGGGTTTTATTTATTCTCTAAATGTAAAAATTTTATAAAACTTGTGGTGAAATAAATTAATGCTACCCATCCCAAACCCTAACAATACCCAACCTTGGCCATTATGATTTTGTTAAGAGCCACTCTTACACGTAGCACCAGATTTAGGTTTTTTGTGTAGGCGAAGTAAATATCTGCAAATAGACACTAAGTGACCAGGTTGACGTGGTATTTAAAGATTGCCTAGGAGTAATTCGTCGTCAGCTTAGGACGCCACTTCTGGCGCATAGCCTCTTCTCTGTCTGTAATGCTGGCAACTTACATTACAGGTGGACCTACAGTTTAGCGTAGATTTCGAACCACTGGAGTTGCGTGATTTCCCATCTAACTTCGGACCAGAGAAGGTTTTTAGCTATGGAACCCCACGCTAGCAAGGCGGGTTGGGGACTTGGGGCAGTGTTGGACATTTTAAATATTTAAATAAATATTTTGCTTGCTGTGAGGCACGAACCCACGATCTTGCACTCAGCGGCCGTATGCCTAGAGCCCTGACCTACATTGCCTGAGCTACACTGCCAAGTAATAGCGACCTTAAAATCCTCCTCAGGTGTGATCGTAGGTTCTAACGGAATCGCCGAAGGCATTATTTAGGTAGCACTCTGTCACTTGTTATTACAATAAGTTGGATAACTAGTTAATGTTACCATGTGCTATTTTCCTTCTAGACAGCATGTCCTGCACGACGGGTCCGAGTAATGTGGACAACTAAGCGCGCCTCGTCCTACCTGGTGTGACGTGGGCCTGGGTTTACTCTACAGGGCTTACAATAATAGTCACAATTTATTCCGCACAAGTTAACGTTTTATTCACAAAATTTAGCTGATTCACCGTGGACTTACGCTGCGACTTGACCGACTAGAGGAAAAGGGTAAATAGAAAGTCAGAATGAGCCAAAAGCTCAAGAAGCAGAATGATTTAAGCGATCCGCTTTTTAAATATAAAAGGGTGGGCTAGGAAAAAACGGAGTGTTAGTAATAGCAAAACGGTGGAAGGTGGTGAAAGGAAGAGCGGTATATTGACGTCACAAAGCATAGATGTGAAGCCATGCGTCATCTCTTAAGCATTGACTAGACTGCATTTCTACAAGGTAGGCAACTCTATATCCAGCTAGGAAAAAACGGAGTGTTCGTGGTAGTAAAACGGTGAGACATACTGACGTCACAAAGCATAAATATATAGTCAAACGCCATGTTTTAGGAATTTACTAGACTGAATCTCTACAATGTAGGCAACTCTATATGCAGCCGCATCATGATAGGTGCCCTGCGCCCTCTTGCGCAAAGCTTCCCATTCTACACAGGCACAATTAATCTATTGTTTGGCTCACATAACACTGGGGCATATGCAGGGAGTGTACTCCGCTTTGTCTGGAATTATAAGACTGTCGTCACAACTGGGCAAACCGCCATTACGAATCCGACTTCTATCATTATTAGAGCTTCTATAATCGGAGTGCAGTTGCGTCAGGAAATATGTATTTCTTGCCTAAACATGTTTATTTTTTCTGCCACATCACACATTTTGCATTCATACACTTGCTCAGTTTATTTACTTCTATTTCATTTATTATTATCTGTTTGTTTTTGTTGTTTTTTTCTTTATTATTGACTTATTTTGGTGTTAAACTTTATTTTTTCCGTATCGATAGAAACATGTTTATAGTAGATATGGTGCCTAAAGGAACATCTTTGTGGGATCAAAGAACGTGGTAACTCGTGTCCTTTTTGGTCCACAAAAACTTGAAATCGACATCGACGATATGGAAATGGGCAAGAATGAGTTACTTCATTTAAGTAACCCCAAATATGTAATTAGCCCTAAAAATGTAATTCAAAGTGTAGTCGTCTTGCGGTGGTATTTTTTAGGTAGTCCCCCAGTAGTAAAAAGTTTTGATGTATTTCTTCTATCCACGTTAAAATCATGCGCCCAGTTTCTCTCGCGTTCTACTAAACTCCAAGCTTTGCCCCAGACTAGTGCAGGAACTGGAGTCGGAGATGGGTTTGTCTGATCTGGCGAGACCTAGCCAGTTGCAACAGATCCAATGTAGGATTAGCATTAGACGAATTGACCGTAATCTCTTTAAAACTGTTGGAAATAAATTTTATATACGGATTAATCGTCCAAATAAAAAACAATGTATTGAGAACAAACAAAATCTCATACGCCCTCTGGTGGCTAAAACTGAACTTGTCTGTGTGTGCCTGATTGCGTGCAAAATGAGCGTTAGGGCAAAATATAATAATAAATTCTACAATTCACGTACATATTGTTGTGTTTTTAAGTGATATTCGAGAAAGGATAGAAATTTAATTAAAACAGTCTCTTTCGAGATTAGCTGTTTGGGCAGAAGTACTACCGCCTGTCGGTAGTTGTAGTTCTCAATAGAATTCAAAGCTTATAGTAAATAAAATAAATAAGTGGTTGTTATTCTCTAGTCGGCATGGTTATACAGGTGAAAAGACAAACGGGGAAAGAGTTAACTGACCAGCCGAGGACTTACGCTATGACTGTTAGGCTGACGGTAAGGATTACGGTGGCAAACAAACGCTACCTGGGTGTCGAAGACTTGCGCTGCTACTACCAGACTAAAGAATCGGATAAGGAGTTTAACTGACTCACCGAGGACTTACGCTGCGACTTGCCAAAGTAGAGGGAAAGGGTAAGTAGGAGATGACATGAGCCAGAGGCTCAAGAGACTGACTTTCTCATCGTACTATGGTATTTTGTATTCGAGCTTTAATCGAATTAAGACGAATTAAATCTTTTTAAAACTTATAACGTTAAGGAATTGTTGTCAGTCACGCGCATGTCCGATTTAGCGTGTTAAGTATTCGGGGTACTGGGAAAAGAGTAACGCAGAGAGTAGGAAGGATATAGATCAAAAATTGACAGAGAAAATTAAGAATAATAAGATTGGCAATTGGTTATCGTGTGATACGGCATATATTAGATTAATTAGTGATTTATAAGTGGTGCAAAGATAAACTTTACAACGATATTTGAGCAAGGGGAACTTTTCTTAATATCAGCAGTTATTAGATTTAGTGTAAATATAAATCTTGTCCACTGAATGAATATATGTATGCCATCTTTGTTCTGATTTAAACAATAAATTCTCATAGCACATAATGTATATTCTTTGAGCCTGGTCTCAACCAGTTAAATTGAGTGGCGCCCACAATATTGTAAGGGCCTGCCGAAGACGACACCCCCAGTACCCACCCCACAGCCGCAGAAGCCAGCCGAAGCCGTACCAAGTACGTAACGTTTTTACTATAAATGTTATAAACTTTTGAAAATAATTTTATATGCGAATTAAATGTCCAAATAGAAAACAATGTATAGAATTTAAAAATTACAGTAAATAAAATAAACCAGTGATTCTTATTCTTTAGTCGGCATGGTTATACAGGCGGATAGACAGACGGAAAGTGGTTCAACTGATAAGCCGAGGACTTACGCTGTGACTGTAAGGCTGACGGTAAGGATTACGGTAGAAATAAAATGCTACCTAGGTGCCGAAAACTTGCGCAGCTACTACCAGAATAAAGAATCGGATAAGAAGTCTAGCTGACTCACCGAGGACTTACGCTGCGATTTGTCAGAGTAGAGGGGAAAGGTAAGTAGGTGGCCGACATGAGCCGGAGGCTCAAGAGACTGATTCTCTCATCAAACGATGATGTTTTGAATTCGAGCTTATTTTCTTTTAGCTTGCTTTTATCCAGGGCCTCTTCCGCCGCTTGTAGGATGCTTCTTTTAGGTGGCGCACATATTTAGCTTTTCTGTTATTTTCTTTTACCGAAGGTCTTTGATTCATTTATGCTATGTGCAATTTATGATAAATGGCGGTGGTCCGAACCACCCCCTTTCTATTTAGAAAAATAATTTGAATCTCTTCCACTAATTAATGAAGTTACGAAAAACTGAATTCAATAAATTACAACAAAATATTTATTTGTACCAAATATTTACATAATTTATTACATAATTGCTAACCAACCTTTGTTATTTTTTTTTACAATTCGTGAATATATGATTATTAAAAACTGTTATTTGAATAAACCACTAACAATTTAAATACAATTCTTCTTTTGCATAATTTATAATAATTAAAAAAAATATACATTCATGCTGTTTCGTGTTTTATATATACTAATTTTTTGTTCAAAATGGTGGTGCTAAGCAAGTCATACATACTTGAGAATTTTCCCAAAGAACTTAAATGTGCAACGTTGCACATCTCTGGTGAATCTAGTTGTTTGAGAAATTTGGGAATTTTAGCTTTTAGAACCTCAATATCATGTTTTAAATATTTTTTTCCAGTATATGCAGTAAGTAATTATTTTTTTTACAAACAAAAATAATTGAAATAAATCATTTTAAAAAATTTCAAATTTTTTTGCACGATTACTACACTTTCCCGTTATAGAAAGTTAATATTCGATAAATATTTGGTTTTAATTTTTTTTAATTTTAATTCATTTGTGGCAATAATTATCAAAACTTTTTTCTTGAATTTTTTTATTAATAATTTATGTTTACTTTTAACTCAAATTTTTTTGCACGATTACTACACTATCCTTTTTCAGAAAAGTAATATTTGGTGAATTTTTTTCAATTTTAATTGATTTACAGCAATATTCATCAAAATTTTTTCTTGAATTTTTTTATTAATAATTTATGTTGCTTTTGACGTAGGACTACGTCTAATTCCGCGATTATAGATCGACTTACGGTAGGCTTCAAAAAAATCAAAAATATAGTATGGGGTTCAATCATCGAAACAAACA
>JARJDX010014089.1:0-11880 GCA_030264735.1 Gymnusa sp. GC000175
GCAATTCATGCATAATTTCAATTTTCTTTTAAATGGACTTACACCACTATTAAAATAAGCGGCTTCATTTATTTATTTATGGTCCAACTAATTCAGAATTGTTTACAAAAATGTATCTTCTTCATTTTTTTTAGTATATTTGCTAAAGTTTCTCGGTTTTGTGAAACCTAAAGCACAATTATTTTAGACAATTTTTTTGGGAAGGCATTCATTATAATTTTTAGGTCCTAATTTCTACAAAGTTAGGAAGTACATTGACTAACTAATTTTTTCGACTAAATTGATTTTCACTAATTATTATTGTTTAAACTTTTTTAAAATATGCATGATTACTAATATAAAAATGGAAGTAAATTCACCACACAATTATCAATTACGAATTTACAAAACATATCTGTTACTTGTAATAGAAACGTATTTTTATTTGATTAATTATCAGCCAATTAGGTTGGCAGTGCATATATCTCTGCAATTTCATTTTGTTGTAAAATGTATGTTGGCATAAACTCCGATAGTGACATCCGTCACTTTTAAATGATATATAACCTATTTCATTAATTGTCAGCTGAATATAATGACAGTATGTCTCTGGTACTTGATGGGAATAAATTCAATAAAACGTTTCTTAGCAAATAAATAACATTTGGAGAATGCTGTTTTTTCTTTCATAAGCATCAGTTCTTAAAATTGCACACTTTTATACTCCGTCTTTTACAGTTTTTCCATAAACTTTTTTAAAAAAATATTTGCAAAAAAACGGAAACACCTAATTATTAAAGTACCACTTCTTCTTAGTGAACTTTTGCCGAAACTCCAATTTTTCAAATATGATAAAATATTATTTAGATGAATATTTAGGAAATTAAAAAATAAAATAAAATTAACCCTTTTTTTATTTGTCTTTTGTAAAAAAATGTTTCATTTACCAAGAATATAACTCATAAAATAAAAAGATACCAAAGTGAAACTTAAATTAAACACATCGTATAAGTAACAAAAAATATAAGAAGCAAAAATTTAAAAAAGTTTTTAATTAATTTCTTAATAAATTAAGTTAATCTTTTTTAAAAAGAGAAAGTATAGTAATCGTGCCATTTTTTTAGGGATTTTATTGGATCTTTACGTTTTGATGTCCTCTAAACAAGAATTAACCATTTTAACATGATGTCATGTGTGTGTGTCAATGTATGTATATGTATGGGTGTGTATAGCCAACAACATGAAAACTTAGATCAATATATATTATTTTTATGAATGATAGTCTCCTCGAATCTTTGTTTAATTTTTTGTATCTATTTCCTAGAGGATAAATAATCAAAAATGTTTGTACAAATAAAGTTGATGCAAATCTTAATGGGAACAACTTTTAGTCAATGCATTTTTTGTTGGACAAAGTTTTTTCGCACATGGGAAAAAAAAGTGAAGAACACTCCAAATTTTTTAGTTTAGAATTAATAATATTACTTTGTAATTTTTTATCTCTTTTTTTGCAGGTAAACTCATTTTAGAACATATTTTAACTACTCTTCTCTTGGTAAGCTTTTTATCGTTAATTTATTAACATTAAGATTAATAATAATGATGCACTTTGTTAAGATTGCAATATATAGAAAAACAAATATTAATGGGTTATAGACGTAATTCTTTCTACCATATTAATATTTTATCCAAAAATTTCAATATTAATGAAGAAAAACAATATTCATTAAAATGTAAATATAATTTAATTTTATTATTGCGTTGAAAAATGGAAGCTTTTAAATTCCTGCCTGCAAAATATTTATCCTAATTAATTGTGTTTGCATAATATTAATTATTCCGATAGTAATTAGCAAAGTGAAGAAATTTATACGAAAGGTTATATAACGGGTGTGGCCTTAATAAACAAGTTGAAGCTGTATAGAACGTGATTCTTTGCAAAATAACAAGATTAATTTGTTTGTTCATTGAAATCCTGCTGGCAAAGACCCTTCTGCTCTTTGCGAAACAATTTACTGTAGACGTAACATATGGACCTTCTTTGATAACAACAATTCCAGTAGATGTTTCATAAATAATACAATAATCCAACTAAAATTATGATCGGAAACTTTCTAAATTGATCTATCAACAATGATGTGTGGAATGGTTTAAGTTTACTTTGTACGTTCATCGGCATGGGCCATTATATTCGGAACATCCTGCCACAAACAAAAAATACTTCTCCTTTTCCGACAGAAATTTCCGCTACATACAGAAAAATCAGTTCGATAAATTGTTTCAAATTAAATTATCTCTCGGCGTCTAACAATATTCTTTATGCTCTAATTAAGCTTTTATCGGAATTGAAGTTTGGATGAAATATATGTTTACATAGCGCAAATTAAGCGATAAATTTTAAAACTTCTTGAATCAAAATCTCAAAATTAATGAACATTCTGGGCGTGCATGTAAAAAAATTAGCATTTTAAAGTTTACCTTTTAAAAATAAGCTTTGATGAAAAAGTTTTAATTATTTAGGCTGGACATATTTTATAAAAAGATCATTTTTAATTTTTACACTTTTCATAGCAATGCGAAAATATGTGCCATCAAAGAGAATTCATCAACCGACTCATGAAATATCTCTTTGATTAAGAAAAGCAGATTCAGGAACTTGATCGCTTAAAATGCGGGCTATAAAATAAGGAAAGCCTCTTAGAAATAAATGAGGCTAACTTTTTTGTCATTATTTATCCCTTACATCTATAGATTATCATTATCAAGCTCATATTTTATTAATTTTCTCTCCATGACTGGAAAAAGGCGAAGTAATTTTCATGATTGTTGTTTGAATGAGAGCTACATTTGTCAAAACACAAAAACAAGACGTCTTTCTGCACAACACGAGACTATAAATAACGACGGAAGGTTTTTTTCAACAAAAGTTTACCAGTCTTGTTCCGGAGCCCCAAAATTTTGCAGCGCCATACCTTTTTGTCCCGCATAAAGATCATCAACGACCGAGACGAGTCTACATCTTAAGTTTAACCGACCGTTAACAAGTGCCATATTGCTACTTTTCTTTCTTTTTTAATTACTTGGGAAAGAAACTCTTTTACTTTTGCACAGCACAGACGTATTTAAATTATTACGTTTGGAAATTCTGCCAACAACTCTTGGATATATTAATATTGCTCGCGTTTCATTTCTCGTCCTAAACTTGCTTAATTGTTGTTTAACTATCTTATAACTATTTAACTTATTCAGGAAAAACGAAGCGCTTAAGACGAATTTATACAGGATTAAATATTTTATGTTCTAATATATTACTTCGTTTCCAAATTTACATAACAATAAACAACTTTATTCCGGTAGTTTAAAGTTTATGCTTTTTATTTTTTTAACTAACACAAAATAAATTTCAAATAATGCTTACTTATTATTATAATTAATTGTTATAATTCTAAAATTATGTATTTTTAATACGCATTTTAACAATGTTTTCTAATACGCCCCAGTAATTTGTCAAAATAACATTAAATACATACAATTTTAATATCTTCAGTTTTTTCTGCGCTAAACCTAACCCTCAATTTCTTTCGGTCGCTATTCAATAAATTGATAGATTGTATCATTATATTTTATTATTTGGCATACGTCAAACAAATTGTTATGTTAATTGAAACCTTTTTTGAGAACTTTCTTAAGCTTTTAGTGGTGTTCGCAGAAAAAACATTGAATGATACTTGTGTTAAATAATTTTATTTTGTTGGTGGGGTTTCTCAAATCACTGGGTTCCTATTTGTAACACTTAAATCAGAAACTATTTTTATGCAAAATAGTTAATTTACTTAATCTTAACTACATATATATCAAAAAAAAATTAAAAAATGGCATAACCTAAAACAGTTTATTGCTATAATTTATGCATGCAATGAGTGTTTCAAAATTCACGCAAGATTTGAATTTTGCGCCATTTGTGCTGTTAAGTATTACCACAAAAAAAAGACAGCACGGCAGCTGACAGTTTAGGGTTATTAAAAATGGAGCGCTACCCGAAAAAACATTCTTGAGTAATATTTTGAAAATAAGAAATTTGACAGCTACAGTTCTCAATTTTTGTACAAAATAGGAATAGTGATTTAACTTCAACAACAGTAAAGAGATTAGCCCAGCAACATCATTTGCCACCGTTGACGAAAAAAAGATTTGCATCACCATGCTTACAAGTTCAATTGACTCAAGAACTGAAACAGAGAACAGCAACAAGTGGATGCTCTTTTTTCGAACAAAATCATCTTCAGCGATGAGGCTCATTTTCACCTTAACATTATCGATAATCGACAAAAATGTCGCTATTCGGGTTTGGAAAATCAACGTGTAATTTTTGAGAAAAAATGCATCCATAACATGTCCTATTTTTGTGCCTGAATTACAAAATATAAATGTGGACGACATGCCTTTGTAATTAAAATTGGCTGCTAAGATCATATTATGACTTAACGCCATTGGAATTTTTTCTTTGAGGATTTTTGAAGACTCAGGTACATGCCAACAAGGTCATGACTACCCACGCCTTGAAGTAGTGAGTATGTGCCAGCAAAGCCGTGGAGGCCATTTAACCAATATGCCATATACTACACTAATACACTACCGGGTGCGGCATTTAACCTGAACAAGTAATATATCGTGAAAAGTGAATATCCAATGACAAAATATTTTAAACAAAAGTCTGAGGGAGAAACATTTGATTTTGGCAGAATCTCGGAAATTTAAAGTTGATCCTTGCTCCACCTAAGAGAGGAAAACATTGCAAGGAGAAAATACAAATATATTAAAAATAATATTTTTTTGTGACCACCGTAAGTGAGGCTATAATCGCAAACAAAACAAATCTTGCGATTACAGCGCCAACTAAAAAAGAGTTTTAACTAAAAGTTACGTATTTTTTACCGTAGAATCCGAATCTGCAATAAATAATTACAGTTTCTATTTAAGATTATAGATGTGCCCCACCGGAAGTGGGGGGCAAGTTTTTTTAACAAACCATCAAACTTTTGTCGCAAACATTTTGTCATTCTATGTTTATTATTTGAGATATTTGACTTGTTCTGGTTAAAAGCCGCACCCTGTGTAACACTATAAACAGTATTACTTCTTGCGTGAATTTTGGGACACCCTTTTTATGTATATGTAAGATTAAATTGACCAATTTATGTTTAATAAAAACATGTCTATATAATTTTCAATTTTGATATTACTTAACTTACCGTAGGGCACAAAGTAGAAAGTATGAATTCAGTGCGTAGAAAATCTGAAATTTGGAAAATTAATGTAAGATATATGAGAATTTTTCTATTAAAATTAGAGGTCCACTTACTCTAAGAATGTTCAAGATTAAAGCTTATCCCCTGTTATTCTAAACCAAAAGTGTGGAAATTGTGAAGGTATGGAAATTGTGGTAGGAAATTATACTCCTTAAACAACCCATTATCAAATTACTCTCGTTATATTGAAGGGAACAGCATTAAATATGTGCCAAGAAAGTCAAAAGATAAATTTAGTACGCATGTTTTTATTGAGGCTACTTGAAGTAACTCTGTTGGAGTGGTTAATTACTAGAAAAATTTATTATTACCTGGCAATTCTAATACTACAAAATGTAATAACAAGGTCTACTGTTCTATAACAATGTATTCGAATAAATAGTCTATTATTAATATTTTATTATTAAAGGGTATAGTGAGAACAAAAAGATTCAAAGTTGCCCTCCTTTTAACCCTCAAAGGGGAAGGGGATGGAGGAATCTTAAATTTGGCACAATAAAATAATTTTTTTTAAATGTTAAACACGTATTTTTTGATTTTTTAATTGGAAGTGTATTTCTCAACCTGTAAAAATTTTTGTTCAACCTGTAAAAATCTTTTATATCTTCTGAAATTTGATAGTTATAACCAATAAAAGTATGCAGGAAAATAGATAAAAGAAAATGTACAAACACACTTTCTAAGAAGCGCTTATATGTTATAAACATAGCTATGTTTAGATAAAATGGGAGAATGGTATATGCTAAAGGTCTACAAGATGAGGATTTAATAATTTAAATAAGATTAATAGTAACAATACTGTGAAAGCTTGTCAATAACTGTACAAAGGGAAACATTTCCCGTTCATACTTAAAATGGGACCAAATTCATTTAGAATTACAACTTTAGGTCTATGTACGCACAGGATACGGGACGCTCATTTGGAGGGTTAATTGAATTATATAAAGGGGTCAACTATGCACTAGACAATTGAGGTGTCTATTTCAAATCATTTAATTGAAACAATTTTAAAACTACGTTTGCCCTGTGTTGATGCCTTGCAAGTTAAAATATTTTTATTGAGATTATTTTTATTTGTTTTTTATACCACACGACTTTCATTTTTAAATTTATAACATATCCAATACTTTTAATAAAAACATAAAGGTGTTTCATTAATTATCAGCTAATAAGGTTGGCAGTACGTCTTAACAACTTCAATTTGTTGTTAAATGTATGTTGGCAATAACTCTGATGGTGACATCCATTACTTTAGAATGAAATAACCTATTTCATTTATTGTCAGCTAATTATAATGACAGTATGGCTCTGCTACTTGATGGCCATAAATTTAATAAAACGTTTATTAGCAACGAACAAGGATGAGTTCTTAAAATGTTAAATTTTGAGAAAATAAAAACAAAATTTGTTGCAAATTTTATTCTAAACGCTTTTAATCTCTTATGTTTTTTCCATATACTTCTAACACCCACATTTCGTCCTATAAAAAATATAAGCTGAAAAGAAATGCGGTACGCCTAAAATTCTCTGGCAATAACAAATATGTGTATCTCATACTCTCTCTCTCTCTCGCACATGTCGTTTTCCATATGACTCACGCTTTCGCACTCATTGCAATTACATCATCAACCCTTTTATACGATAAAATTGATTTTATATATTAAAAGTAAAAATTGCTTTCGAGACGTGTAAATCATCTTTGGTCAGCGTGTATGTATTATTGAAGTGGTGTCAGTCTGCTTGTCTGTGTCCTCTTTACAGTACAGGCGGCTTAGCTGATCAGCCTGAAAATTCTTATTTAAGGTTTTAACAAAAATTGGGAGGTCCCAGAGACTTTTAGCCGAAATCCACGAACCTAAAGCGGTAGTTTTTTGGTTAGGTTTTACGGTTTTTTGAAAATATTTCAAAAACTATCAAGTTTATGAAAAACACATATGAGTTCAAAAGTGTTAAAAATGAAATTTAATAAGTTTTTATCACTTTTTCAAAGTTTTTAAAAACGCATCTCTGTTTGTTTTTGTCAGTATAATCAGCTGACAATTAAGGAAATAGGTTATATCATACAAAAGTGACAGATGTCACAATAGGAGTTATTACCAACATACATTTTACAACAAAATGTAGTTGTAGAGACATACTGCCAACCTAATTGGCTATATTAAAATTATCGGATATGTTTTAAATTAAAGATTTGTGGTGATCACACCTTTAGTTTTATAACTTATTTTACGTTCATTTACAAAGTGTATGTATTTTAGTTTCAAGCACCAACTAAAAACAAAAAGCTCATTATCAAGGTTTTGTTGTCATTTAATCTCTGTATTTTCAAGAGATCCTGGCAAAGGAGTTAACCCGCATAGTCACAAAGGCGAAACTATATCAGATATATGAATGAGACAAACTAAACAGTCAATGCAAGAAATACAAACGGAAAATAAATTGGAAGAAAACAAAGTGTATGGTAATTTTCAAGACTTGTATAAGTGAATAACAACAATAAAATATATTCCTAAGCAGACTATAGCAGGTTATGTGGTCAAGAATAAATTTTTATAGCTATCCACTTGTACATGCTTGGTAATTACCATACACTTTTTTCTTCGCATTTATTTTTAGTTTGTATTCTGACATCGAAAATAGGGTGAAATTCAAATATCAATGAGCAGCATTCATGAAAATGAGAATGTTTCTTTGTAAAAGAGACTGTCTGATATGCTTGCTTAAATTTTTTTACCGTATTGTAATGAAACATTATTATTTCGTGGCTTGGTAGGTTTCTATAATATGTTGCCGATTCGCTCCCTGTCTATTCCAAACCATGATAGATGGCGTTAGTTGTATCCATTTACAATAATTTTTTTTGCAGACGGGACTGGTGGCCGCATGTTCTTTTAACGCTGAATGTTGCATGACTGGTTTTTCTCAATTTAGGCATGTTTGATTTTATTTTATTAATTGTCTGTAATTCAATGAATGATTTGGTTTGTAAAATGTTTTATTTTTCTCAATTTAGCACTACGAGGCCAATCCACTACTATAATACAAGGAAATAAAATTGGTTAATAATCAAAAACTAAAAATTATTCCCATAAATAAAAAATGAAAAGAATCTAATCATATCTAGTAGACTGTTCCATCGTGTACTACAATCTAAAATGAAATACATTTCTTTGCCAAATTATTTCTTTACGTTTTTGTAAAATACTTTCGTGAGGTACACTTATTCCTACCACTGAACAAATATCGAAGGTAAATTCTAGGCATCTTTCTGTTTTTTTTCCTCATTATTTTCATCGCCACTTGATCCACCTGATACTGAAACTGTACCTATTGCAAGCAGTAGGCCATGTGCTAAACATGATTGACGATATGAGGGCACGCTTAAATATAACTTTTTCATAACTGCTTCCCCGTCTATTGTTGCAGTAATGGCATAATTAAAATTGGAGCCGAATTTTTCCAAATTAGTGATAACCAGTTGAATTCATTTATTAGCAAGGCATAAACTCAAAAAATTATTTTTATTTGAATAAACATTAATATTCACATTTATTTAGTTTTCAAGAGAAGGCTATTTATAAGGTTAAATATGGGCTCTTTTTTGATCTGGTCTGAAATTTTTAATCAAATTTCTAAGCATCTAAGCGAATGTTATTCTCCATACTCCATCACAATACTTTTTATGGAATTTGCAAATTTAGGTAATGTAATAGCTTAGACGGTAAAAATCATTTACGAAGTAAATAAAATTGTAGTTAAAGCGGAAATTTTCCAAATTAAGATTTTTCCGTAAATATGCGTTTTCGACTTTCTTTATTCAGAAAAAGTTGTTTTCGAAGTCCTGTCTGCATTCACTCTACTCATATTTGACAAAAATTTTGAAGTCAAACTGACTTTTGGCTAAAATCCACCAAACGGAAGTGGTAGTTAATTGGTAAGGTTTTTCGTTTTTTTTTGTAAATATTTCAAAAACTATCAAGTTTATGGAAAAAAACATAAAAAAACAAAAGTGGTTAGGATTAAACTTGCAATATATTTTGTTTTTATCACTTTTCGAAAATTTAACATTTTAAGAACTCAACTTTGTTAATATATAACGAAAATGATATTTCCAAAAGCCAACTTGGATCAAAATATTTTCTTAACAGAAATTAAAGATGTTCTCCGGTTATATAAAGAGGGCAAAAAAGATTATTGAAAATGTCCTGTTTTCTCCAAAGAAAAAAGTGCAAATTTTCCAGCCACTTTTTTTCAACATTTAGGGGTGCGCGCGTTTTGTAATAATAATTTGTTTTCTTTAATATTTAGGAGTCAAAATAAATTTTTTAAACTTATTTCTTCATAATTAGACAAGCGCAAGTCGATTTTATCGAAAAATGCCCCCACATCTTAAAAACTTTATTTTCAACCCCACAAAAAATATTCCAAAGAACGAAGTTTTTACAACAGTTTTTCCTTCATTTTCTTACCGCGTACGGTTTGTCTTTTAATTCTCTTTCTTCCCATGTCCTCGCTTCTTTCTCATTTTGTCGATTAAAAATTATAAGGTAAAATTTTTTAAAAACTAACAAATATGTGTATGTTATACTCTCTCTCTCTCTCTCTCTCTCTTTCTATATCTCCCTCGCATATGTCGTTTCCCATGTGAGTCACTCTTTCGCACTCATTGGAATATAATCATCAAGCCTTCTTTACCATGAATTTTATTTTATATAATAGAAATAAAAATTGCTTTTAAGAAGTGTAAATCATCTTAGGTCGGCGTAAAAAAATAAAAATTATTCCAGAATGAATAGAATAAATTTTCCATGCGATGCGCATTGGTTATTTTCGCCCCAAGTGGCGGAAAGTGAGAGAGAGGTAAACAATGTCTCTTTCTTCGCGATTTTTACCAAGGGGTGCTAATTTTTTTTCGACTTTTTATAGTAATCGCGAAAATATTCGAAATCAAAAAAAGTTGTTTTGGAAGTGGTGCCTGGAAATTTACATTTAGGCTTTTACCAAAAATTAGGGGTGCCAGTGACTTTCGGCCGAAATCCACCAACCGGAAATCGAAGTTTCAACAAAATAAAATTGCAGAGACATAGTGCCAACCTAATTGGCTAATGATTATTGAAATATACTTATGTTTTTGTCAAAAGTAACGGAAATGTCACAAATTCGTAAATTAAAGTCATATGGTAACCACACCACCATTTTTATAATTGTAATCACTAAAATTTTTAGCTGCAATGTTAATATTTTTAGACCAATATTTTTAATTTATTCTATGATAATGGCGCAAGCCGAAAGACGTGCAGGGTACAACAATAAATCTAAAAAAAAATCACAGTCATACTTGCTCATAAGTAACCAACTAAATTTTTGCATTTTTATGAAAAACCGAAATTATTTTTTTTAAATATACTGGTAATTAACTAGTTAACCGTTTATCGGCAAGGAAACCCCTAGCTAAAACCAAGTTTATTTTAAAGATTTGCTTAGAAAACATGTAGTTGTATAAAAAAAATTTCATATATCAAGCAATTTATTAGCATTTAGTTTTACAAAATTAAATATTAAAAGCCTTAATAAAAAATAATATATTTTACTTTAATTATAATTTTGCTTAAATTTATTAAATTATATTTTTGGTAATAATTACTATAAACAAAACGTTAAAAATACTTTAAATTACTTTGATAATCAATTTCTGATTTTAATGTTTTGCTTGATATAAAAGTATTTTTTAACCTAATTTGAAAGAATAAACCCAATAGGATACATAATAGGCAAAAATGTATTTTAAAATGTGTGTATATGTAGCAAAATATAGTCAATTTTGGTTTAAACAAATTTCAATCGGTAAATGACGTTAAATTGTAAACGATTAAATTGAATTGAGGTGTATCGAAAATTGCATGTTCAAATTTTTACTCCCAATGCTTTTACCAAATGAGTTTTTTTTTGGATTAATAATGGCTTTTAGATATACTATGCGAGTTATCAGAACGCGTATTGCAATTTGGAGTAATTAAATTATAAGTACCTATTAAATACGCAAAACAATTGCCTTTATTTGTACCAAATTTTTGTTGCTTTTCATTAACTTATCTGTTAATATACATGGCCAGTAAAATTATAATTTTAATAATTTATTTTCATTTACAATGAATCCTCGATAATTAACGAATACGGAAGAGTATAGATGGCGCGAGACTCGAAGCCAAGATGGCAGAGTTACTGAGCGCTATCAATGTTGGGCTATATAAAGTTACAAGTTAAACTGTTGCTAAAACAATAATCGATCTCTCACAATTTGTGTTTGCTGTGATTAAAGCGCTACCTGCGATGATTACAAGAAAGTGTTTCGTGTCAATACATTTTTTCCGCACAATCTCCATTTGTAAAAAACGTGGAGATTCCCGTGTAAAGACTCCCCTCCTTAGGATGGGGATTTTCAGCGTATAAATGAAAACTGAAATTCAGGGAGGCATTTTCTGCAAACTTTAGAAATTGCTTTGTAACAAACAAATTTCATTGATACCTTATGATTTATGGTATGCTCAGAATCTATTTTTGGACTCATATTCTAATAAGAAGTTGGGGAAAA
>JARJDX010014118.1:0-13481 GCA_030264735.1 Gymnusa sp. GC000175
AATTCTATATTTAATATTTAGTTCTAAAGAAAGCCAATTGAGAATATGTCTTGAATAGAGAAAAACAGTATAAATGAATGTTGGAGATATGAATGAAGGCGCTAAGATGTGAAATTCTGAACTTTTAAAAGCTAAATAAGATTTTTTTTGTAGCGAGACATATCCATGAAAGAGTTTTAATTAAGTAAGTTAGCTATTTACAGTATAATTCACCAACATTGAATAGTAAAATTTATTTATAGATTTTAATGTGTTTTTTATCGATTTTCAATACCTTTTAAAAAAATCCAAGGACTTTCTTGTGGTTTTTCGGGCGAATAATTTATATATAAGGGTGTTGGAATAGTTAGAAATAGCTTTAAGGAGATTCATCCTAAGATCTTATAACCCCACTTACTCAAAGATCACAACTTAAAGTACTTCGGGGGCGTAGCCCGATCATACCTTACTGGCTTCGATTCCTGTCTCCTTCCTAATCAGACTATTTTTCCATCAAGGGATGTAGAGCTTTTTCATGAGCAACCAATCAGTGGAGCCAACCATCAACTATGGAAAGGTTGTATATCTAGCTCATGATACCGCTATCATGATTTACTCCAGATCTACCCTATTCACTCTTATACCCGGGACACAGACATAATACTCCCGGGAGCCCGCTCTCTGCAAACGTTGATCTTTGCATATCAGGCTGGGTGGTGTGGGAATTTTCGTAGTATACAATACAGTAATCTTGCTGTATGCATTATTTCACCGCGGCCTGCCGGCTACTTCCTACTGCGATCCTTTAAGGGTGATACCTTGGTGAATAGTATCGAAATTCTATATTTTTGCTTACTGAATGCATTGCCTCTTTGAGCGGTTTGAATGCTCAGTGCCATGGTTATATCAGATTTTTACTCTAATTTGTGGGAATTTGCATCCGCCTGGATTAGAAACTTTCTTCCTGGCAAACCAAAGGTTTTAGAGCACATACTCTTCTAACTCGGCCACCATGATTTAATGCCTTTAGTTTTAATAGGCAGCTCTTTGCTGAGAAATCTGCAACCTTTCATTGCTTTCAATACTTCTTCTTTGAGTTCATCCTCTATGAAAATAGCTCAATTTGAATGTGTAAATCTATTGGCTTAGAACATGATATGAAAGGACATAAGATTATCTTAGTTGAATTGGGAATTACAAATCAAGATTTATTGCATTCAGTCGAATCAGAATATTCAAGAAAATATGAATTAATTGTAAATGAATTGTTACAAGAATCATATTCCATATGTTATGAAATTGGATGGAATAGTAACGAATTATCACAAAAAACATGTAAAGAACCTGGACTAACAAAGAATATCGAAGTATATATCCAATCCAAGGTATTGAATAAAACACTTGAGAGTATATCTTTCGACTACATACAAAATGTAAGAGAAGAATGGATTGAAGAGGCTATTGGACCAGCAAGTGAGACAGTTTAATTAATCGACTACAGACAAAATGCTAGATAAGAATGGATTGAAGAAGCTATTGAACCCTTAGACGAGACAGCTATCATGTAAGCTAGCCAACAACCCAGAGCAAAAAAACAAAAGTATCCGAAAACTAGACCTCCAAGGAAATATTTTTATTTTATTGGTTTGGAATAGGGCTTTTATTGTATGCGTTAGAGGATTTGATTGTACATTCATTACCCTTTTGCATTTTGCTTGTTTTCTTCGAATTTTATAAGACTTTCTACATAAAGATGCTTTGTAACAAATTAAAGACTTTAAAGTTATATTTCAAATTAAAATTAGCTTAAACAACTGAGTGATTGGGCTGCAAAAAAAAATTTGCTTCTATGAAAAACCTTTTAGGCAATTCACCAAATAGAATTTTTACAGATATGGGCCCTTATTCATTTTCAACTCTTTTATTATTGCCCATTTCCTTGACTTCAATCACATTATCAAAGTGTTTCTTGCATTGAATTCAAGTGAAGCGCTTTACTTAGAACAATCAGTTGAATTTATTTTTCAATTGGTATTTGAAATAGTTCTCATGAAATATCTTTCGAGTTATGTTGTATGATTCAAATCCTAGGCTAAATATTCATACTATTTATATAATATATATAAGAGTTGGCCCTTGTTTTTGTAAGAGAAGTTTCGAGTAACGACTTTAGAAGCAAATAAAGATCTGATATAAATATAATATCGATGTTTACCTCATATTAACTTAAGCAAACCTTTTTAGCATTTTATTAATTGAAGGAAAATGGTTTATGAATAAAATCGATTTTATTTATAGTTTTTGAGGTTAAGCCTGGCTACACGTAGCATAATTCATGCAGACCGAATCAAACCCGGGATATATTCCTTGAATCTAGTCGTACAGGCTTCTATTTCATGAAAAGTGTTTTATTAAGTTAAGTAGTAAATTACAAAGTATTTGTTTAGGTTAAGAGAATGTCGTTAAGAAGTCATGTAAAGGGAGACTTTCTGAGATCTTGATGATCAAAAACTGTTTTATGGTCAATTAAATGTCTGATTTCATATCTATTCTTAAAATATATAGTTGGTCTTAAAATCAAGAAATAAAGTATTCATAGAAATGCCAAATGATTTTTTTAAAATGCAAAAGAATGGAAAATACTTATTTAAGGGTTTTATTGTCTTAGTTTTCTTCTCTTGACTATAATTTGGTTTTAAGCCCGCAAGTTAGCTGTATCGCCTACGGGCTCAATAGCCTCTTCAATCGCATCATCTCTGGAAATCCAGAACGATACTAATATGTAATATTCAATTAGAAAATATTTTTGCTATTTCATCGAAATCTTCTGATAAAGATGCACCGCCTACTAAAATACCATCAATATTAGGGTTGTTTTTCAATTCATCTGCGTTTGAAACACTAACTGATCCACCATATAAAATTCTTGCTGAAATATTTAATTGAGAAGCCCATTTTTTGATTGATTTTGCCACTTGATCGATTTGGGATTTACAAGCTGTTTTATCCGTTCCAATCGCCCAGACAGGCTCATATGCAATCTTCATTTCGATATTCTGGATATTTTTTAATGAATTAAAAAATTGATTCTTCAAATATTCCAGAAATTCGCCGTTTTCTCTATATTCTAAAGGTTCTCCAATACAAAGTACTGGAATCAACTTGTTTTTTAAGGCGTTTTGGATCTTTTTATTTACAATTTCATCATTTTCATCAAATATTGTTCTTCTTTCACTATGACCTATTATAACATATTTAATGCCAAAATTTGCAAGCATTTCTCCGCATATTTCGCCCGTGTACGGCCCATTTTTAAATACACTAATGTCTTGTGCAGCAACATCAATATAGCTCGGGAAACTTAATCTTGCTTCTTGAATATAAATAAAAGGAACTGCAATAAAGCAGTCTATATTAGAGAAATGATTTTTATTGAAGTTTTTTAAAGCATCGAATGCTTTAATACAATTATTCATCTTCCAATTTCCTCCAACAAGTTTTTTCATTAAAGGGGAATTACAATTTTAGATATTTATATAAATGATTTTCACAACAATTTCAAACATTTATTAAAACGGAATAGTTGATATACATCATTCTATATTTGGCTATGTATCATAATGATATGGTAAATCATATTTATAATAAAACCACTCACATCAAATTCGCAGTTAAATACACTCGAAGAATCATCAGAAGAAAGCATATGCTTCCGGAGTCGATGTAACTGAAATCAAATTTATTTCCTCTTCTTCTTATATTGGATTGAAAAGATTAAATTAAAAATGATTCGTTTGTTTCAAATTTGAAATATTTTCTGTTAAAAAATTAACAAAATAGCATGCTGAATTTAATAGTTGATTGTAGATTGTCTTTTATTTCCTTAACTCCGGCTCTAGCCTGCTAAGGTAGTTGTCTCGCCTGATGGCTCAACAGCATCTTCAACCCTCTCTTCTCAAATACCTCGTTGATATCAAAAGGAAAACTTTAAAAGAGATATATTATAAAAATAGCCTGATAGTTACTCACTAAAATGAACGAAAGGATGCCATTCAAATGTAATTAGGTATAACTACCAAAATATGCGGTATTAAAGAGAAACGTTAAAATACAATCTTTTACATTAAACATGAACTGCTCAACAGATTTTAACGTAATATAATACCACTTATAATTGAATCATGATCATTTAAAAAATTATTTTATATATTTATTGTATTGCTTAAGTGAAAATTATATCATGTGTGATGACCTGAGAGGCTTTGGTTATGAAATATCACAAGAACTACAGAAATGGGATCGGGATTCACCCAAATAATGAATCATGCATCCAATCAATAGTTCTGAAGAAGACTTTTGAGAGCATTTCCTTCGACCGAAGAGGAGGTATCGAAGAGGAAGATAGTCACAATGAAGTTCACGAGCTTGCGAGTAGATTACAGATGCATAGACAGGGGGAAACCTGTTGTTACTCAAGAATGATAGTTAGCTATCTTATTAAACCTTAAATAAATAATTTGTATTACCTAATATTGAAACCCAAATCAAATTTCCAAAATTGAATATGAGAATATGATTTCGTCAAGGATGAAATCGAAGAAAAGTACCCAGGCAGATAAAGAGGCTGAGATGAACCACCGATTTCACGGGCATCTGAAATACATAAATCTAATGAACTGCATTTTAACTCAAATAAATATTCCCAAAATTTGAGATTATAATATGTTTAAATGAGCTTTCACTGCTATTAATTAGATTTCCCTTGTTTTAGTAAAACATTCTGCCTCTTTTTGAGTAGCTACATTAATTTGGTCATCTTTCTTCAATAGACACACCTTCCAGGCATACTTTTAAATATGAGATTAGATCAAATCATCTTCAGGGTTGAATGGAGATATGCTCATTTCTTGTATAAAGGATTATATTTATTTTGAATCATTGAGATATTCGCGATTCAGGTCATCCTTTCTACTCTATAATTCATTAGAGAAATTGTTTCTTTTAGAAAATTGTGCATGGTACAATCAGCTTAATTACGAAGGATATTGTGCATGCTATACATTTATGCGTTTCCCCCATTTCCTTATCTGGCAGTTGGTATTTCGCAACTAAAACTGTCGTTTGTAATCAATAATTAGATTTGATACAAAATTTTAGATAGGAATGAAAGCACTGCGATACTTTCTTGTAAAGAAATTTTATCTGAAAAGTCAAATTTTAATATTTTTGTTTTTAAAAAGATATAAATACAATTGAATTCCTCATAATTTGCCAATTTAAATGAGTTCAAAGAACCTAAACTTTTAAGTTAATATATATTTGAGATAAAAGAAAATATATATGCTAAAAAACTTCAAATAAATTGCTACCTAGATTTTATTTAATTATTTCTGGAGTATTCAAGAAGATATCCATCGATTTCTCCTGTTTTACGAATGCTACCACATATATCAATAATATCTGTTTCGCCTGTAGATTTTCCATTATTATCTAACTTGGCAAGAACCAACTGAACACTTGCTCTATCTCTTGCCTCAATAGGTCTCATTGTGAAATTGCACATTCTTCTACCGAAAGCCATATGGCTATTTAACAAAATTTTTTAAAAAATTTATCTCCAAAATAAAATTAAGTGCTAGTACATAATAGCAACAAACTTTTCTGAAGAACTTTGAAAATGTTTATCTCAAAAGTAAAATCAAGTGCAAGAAAATATTAGCAGCAAACTTTTCTGAAGAACTTTGAAAAAGAATTCTGCAAGTTATATTCTAACATTTAATTTTTAGTTGCAATTTTATCTGTCTTAATCTTGTATCCGCAATTATAAGTTTGCTTAAAAAAGAAAGCTTTGTACTTATGTTAAAAGAAATACCATAATAATGAATCAAAAAGTTTTATACCAGGCTGAATTGTTACGCTAGTCTAAGATATAAAATCTAACAATTTTTAAAATTCTTAAAAGGAAATCGATAAAATTACCTAAATGATCTTTGGATTCCTTAGCAATATTGCGGAATATTTATGTAATAATATATTGGCATTCCAAAAATTTTTAAATTGATCATATAAATAGGTTATATATCAAATTATTTCATATTTTATGGCATGGGACAGTAAAGTAACGAATTATCACATAAAGCATGGGACGAACTGAGACTATCAAGGAATATCGAAGCGTATATCCAAGGCATTTAAGAAAATGCTCGAGAGTATATCGCTTGACCATAGATGAAATGCTAGAGAAGAATGGATTGAAGATGCTAATGAGCCAGTAGGTGAGACAGGTATCTTGTAAGCCGGCCTAAAACCCAGAGCTGAAAGGCAAATCATTCAAAACTAGCCTTTAAATATACCATTTATGGCTTACGACTTTCTTCAACATATTATCTTTTAAAATTTTGCAAAGTCTGCGTCGATGAATTAAGAAATTAATATTAAATAATCTCTGGGTTAACTAACCTGTACTTATCTGCCGATGCAAGCTCAATACACATCAATTTTTATCGAAATGAATGAATCGTAAACAATATGCCAAAATTGTATAGTGAAGAGTCAAAAATGTCATCGAAAATTGAAATTAAAGTTTAATCTCAATTACTGAAGAAAGCACTTAAAGCTTACTATTTGATGTAAGACGCAATTTCATGAAAAGAGGGGTTTTTAGGAAGAATTGTAAAAGGAAATAAGCCAAGTTTGCAACCTGAATCTATTTTAAATGAACTATTTGTTGATTCGTCAACAGTTTGAAATAGATTAAATATTGGATTTAAAATTCGGTTTTCAATTTAAAGTTGAGATTGAAATATGAATGCTTGAAAATATTAAAATATATAACACAGAATACATAAGTTTTCAAAAATGCTAATAATTTATTTTATTTTAGCAAGTTAATTTTATGTTCAATTAATTATCTTATTTAAAACGGTATTTTGCTTTAACAAGGAAACAAAAAATCCTGAAATATTCTTTAATTTTAAAATATCATATATTTGTGTGATACTGTTAGAAACAGCTTAAATCAAAATTAATAATATCATGCAATTCACATAATCAAAGAACATTGCTCAGTTCTTCAAATCCTATTCTATTTTTTTACTTTTATTTCCTACCTCTTTTGCAATCTGAATATTTCTTCATCATTGGTTTTTGGAACTTCTCATGACTACCTAAATTGTGATGCTAACCACCAAAGAGGTAAACTATATGGATTTCAGTAATTCATCTGTACAATAGATACCTTCATAAATATTTCCTACTCGCTTTCATACCTGGTACACCAAGTTACACTTGCATCGAACACCAAAATTCAAGACCTCCCCACACCTGTTTAGATATAACATGATTTTCAGGACTTTGGGGTTCAAAGTACGCCCTAAAAGAGTCTTCACACTGAATTTAGTCTCGCAGAGGCCTGCCGATACTTCATGATGTGATTCTTTGAATATTATCTCAGTGGGCAATTTAAACTCCATTTGTTTCATTAACTTGGATATTTCGTCTAATAAGTGGCTTGTAGATTAAGAATCAATTGAAAGGTTGACCGCTGCAATTCTAGAATTTCAAGTCAAACGATATGCAAAATTGGCACCCCGAGACCTCTGATTCTCCCATTTATCAATGTGCCAAAGTGTCTATATATAAGAGAAATAATGAAATTCTCTTTCATTGAAGGCATCATCATCTAGTTGAGGAAGTTGAACTTCGGATGTGAGCATATAAACTTGTGAAGGTGAGAATCATACGGCAAGGAGATACTGATTCACGTAAATATAATAATAACTTTTTTCAGATGGAAAAATTGCTCTTTTTAATCAAAAGCATGATCCTTTCTTCAAACCAATATCTCGTTGCGTCTTAGCTTCCGAAGATTATTGCTACATATTGTCATTTATCCTGTTTCTTTTAGAGATAAGTGTATCGATTCAACAATAATTAATAGAAATGCATTCCAATATTTTTAATATTACCGGCTGCTATAAATATTGTTATATATAATAATAAGAGATATATAATTCAGGAAAATGCTCTTACTAGGTTCTCTCAATCCATGATGATATATGATATTGCATACTTTTGCAATTGTTACAACTCTTTCATTCTTTATTTCCCTTTATAAATTAATTTGGCCTATGAATGTAAAGAATTTTTTTGGAGAAAAATTAGAAATAGAAACAGAAGAATCTATTGAAAAGCAGCTCGAAAGTAAATATTCAATATCTGCAAAATATCAACATATTTATAAAACTAGCAATGCATGTTACTTGTTGATCAAGACAGATGACGATTCATTGATTGATATGTTTGAAAAAAAACAAGAAAATTTAAACAAATCCATAAATATGAATTTTAATGATTTTCAAAAACAATTATTCAACAAAAGCAATTTCGATATTAAGGAATTCATTGATAATTTATCAAAAGATAAAGGCGATTGCATAATCAACAATGTTGATGATTATATTGCTGCTTTTATTCATTCAAATACTGAATAAACAATTAGATTTAGAATAATAACTTTTGATAAGCCTGATTGTAATTCTTCAAACATAATATCATTTGGAATTTCCGAATTTGGAGAGATCTGATATTTAATGCTGGGGGTATCCTGATTTTCTGTTAGATCCAAATAATTTGTTGGCTCGATGCATTCATCTTCAATAGTATTGATGGAAATTGATATTGGGTTCAAGATGCTTTCACTGTTTTTAATATTAGCTATAACTTCTCGAACTTTTGAATCTGTTTTTATTTCTAATAAATAGAAAACTAGATCCTCGAACGCTTCTAAATAATCATTGTATTGGATCACATCTTCAAATTCTTTTTCCTTCCTTAAAAAACTTCTTTTTAAGATTTTTCTCAATTTTATTTCTTTTTCGACTTCAATATCTTCAAATGTGGAGGATATGTAATTAATTCTTCGTAAAGGGGCTTGGCACTGAGGGCACGGTGCAGAGCCATGAGAAAATATTTTATAAACACATTGCTCACATAACTTATGAAAGCAGGGGCTTATTAGTATTTTTATATTAGGGTTAAGATAAGAATCACTTTTGCAAACTGGGCAGCTTAAATCTGTCATTGCAGGGGAGTAACAATATAAAAATATTTTTATTTTCAAAAAACGCATAGTGACGATTTAACAAAAAACATATGAATTAGCAGTGACTTTCCAAGAATATTGAAGAATTTATCCTATCCAAGGCATTAGATAAAGCATTCGAGAGCATATCTCTTGAATACAGATGAAATGCTAAGAAGAATGGATTGAAGAGGCTATTTAGGCAGTAAGAGAGACAACTAACTTGTAAGCTGGTCATAAAACAAAAGCTGAAAAACAAAAGTATTCAAAGATAAACCTTAAATAAATTTTATATTGTTAAAAACTGAACTTCGAGATAACATAAACTATAGAAGCTGAAAATCCAGCAAATATGAATTACTAGCAAGGCTGCATAACAAATATATAATTGAACCATGACGAAATCCAAATATACTTTCTAGCAAGAATTTTTAACAGCAATATCATCAAATTTAAAATAATTGATTATATCCTTGAAATTAATTCAGTTAATGATATTAAATAATCTTAAAATATATCTTGATTAATTAAAGATGTGCTGTATGTAGATTAATATTTCTAAAATGAAGCAATGATATGAACAAAGGTCATTAATAAGAATATGGGATCTCTTAGATACGAATTAATCAATTAAAGCAAAGTTGATTCCATTATTGGCTAATATCAACAACTTCAATTAGGGGTCGATATATTTTTATGCTGATAATTTAGCAGTATATATTCCACGCTCGCCACTATTTCGGGTGATTCATCTCTTACCTCCCTTGCCTAAGCAGTTAATGACAAATAATATATTTCTAGAGATTTAGACTATTAAGCACATCCTTGCTTCATTATGCTGAGTTTTCGCACAACTTCTTGGTAAAAATCACTCTTTTCAATCATATTTTGCTTTCAAAATAATTAGACGCATGTGGTTTACACTCGTGATTGGATGGAGGTTTTAACATTCAACCATATTCTTCTTTATGTCTCTTTTGATAAATTATTGCAATCCTATCTCAGGATACTACAAAATATATTATCTTTGTTTGAAACTTTAATAAGCCTCAAAACTAGATTGCTAATGAATCAATTATTGGATAATGTGCAATTATTTTGACTTTTCAGAACGTTTTCTGGGGTTTATCCCATTGGATACTCGCCCCATCCACCTTTACCTTATAATACCATCTGACTGTTTTGGTTTCCCCAAAATTTCTCCTCTCTTCAGTATTCAAAAGAAATATGTTTTCTTTAAAATAATGTATTGGATGTTTGATTTAATTTTAGCTGTATTATATAGATATATTGGGTATTTCAAACAGAATTTATTTCAACATCATCACATGCTATAGTATTTGTAATATTTTGTTTTAGTTTTACGGATTTATTTGATTTCATTTTCTAGGATAATATGATTGCTTTATTATTCTAAACTATCAACAGTTTATCTTGATTTACTATTCAGATTCTATAATAATTAATGTAATAAATACAATATCTAAAATAAAAAAATGGGATTTAATAAACATATACAATTTGAAATCAATTCTTATTAGACCTATTCTCAATATTATGGTCATAAATCGAGCCCTTTCGGTAATTGATGTATTCAGAATCATATTCAGGTTTTTCCAAATTGAACATAGACATTTTCCTGGGAATATCGCTCTGTAAAGGTATCTTGGTTCCAGAATATCTTTCTTCATCATCGCAAATAACCGAATTAAATGCTGAATAATAAAAGAAACGATGTTTGAGCAAATTGCATGGCATAGCTCTTTCCAAATACGAGGGGTTTAAAGCCTGAATAAGCAAATCTATAAATAGATCAGTTTCAGAATTTCTTCCATGTTTCATGTAAATTTCGTTGATTATTGTACTTGTTGTAATTTTTCGCTGATTTCCACGATCAAAGAATTTGTGGGGTTTTTCAAAATATTCATTTACATTAGAGCCATGTTCAAGCATAAAGGTAGGAATACCATCAGCAAAAAACTCATGAATTCTATATATTTGGTCTTTATTATCCGCTCCAGGAAAAAGGGGCTGACCCATCAGAAGCTCATAAGCAATGCATCCAAAAGACCACATGTCAATTGAACAACTATATGGTATTCCAAGAATTACTTCCGGTGCTCTATAGAATCTAGACTGAACGTAGAATGACGATGAAACTGCTTTTGTAGAAGAAGATCCGAAATCAATTATTTTGATGGATAAATTAAAAACATCAGATATCAGAATATTCTCAGGCTTTAAGTCGCCATGTATAATTCCAATGCTATGTAGTTTGACTAACCCCTCAAGAACCTGTTTTAAGATGATGCGTAAGGAATAAAAGTCCATTCCTCTAAATTTGGTTATTTTAATTATATCATACATATTTTTGCCAAGTAACTCAATAACGATGCATAAGTGCTGTTTATAGATGAAAGCATCATACAGTTCAACAAAATATGAGTTTAATTGAAGATCCTTTAATTTTTTGAGAATCCTCACCTCATTCATTTCGTATTGATAGTATTTATTTGAGCTTTTAACAACTTTTATAGCAACTTCATCTCCTACATCACTAACGCATCTAAATACTTGACCAAATGTTCCAGTGCCAAGCAAATCGATAACCATAAATTTCGCCGAATCTGCTTTTATAATATAATCACCTTTTGAAAGAACTATATTTCCTTCAATGTTATCCTGTGTTGGATACACACACTCAGAGGGCACAGTAAATATTTTTCTCATTATTCTTGCGCTTAAATAAAAAATTTATTTTTTTCTCTGCTTTTTGATAATTTTAAAGAAAAAAAAGCGATCAAATAAGCTAGCAATAATAAAACCAAATCGAATGTAATAAAGTATTTCTGGATGGTGAAGAAAATCATTTAAACTTTAATTTACTTCGATTTTAAAAAATATATTAATTGAAATTAAAAAAATATTTTTCTGAGAAATCAATTGTGAATTGAGAATTTGAGAAAATCAAAAAATCATTTTAAAATTCAGAAAAAGGAAAATTAAATAGAATTTTTAAGTTTGAAAAATAAGCTTTAATTTCTTGTCATAAGAAATATATTAAATATGATGTCAAACACTAATCAATTTGTGTGTCAATGATTGGGATGAAAATTTGTTTCCATCCAAATAAAATGCCAGCTAGCTCAACTATACATGAAACACCAAAATATGAGCTTAATTGAAAGTGTTAATGATTCCCTTTTGATATGCTTTTTGATTTGAAATCATGAGTTGATCAATTATGATTTATTTAGCTTTTATCTTGTGGTGAAAATGTAAGATCCAAAAACTGTCACATGAAGCTTAATTTTAAAAATTCTAATGGCAAGGAACATTTAACTTGAACAATATTTATGGCTCCAAAATAATTTTCTAAACTATGTGGAATTGAAATCTTTATTTATGGTTTCAAACTACTACGCTTCTTTACTGTTTTCGGAAATATTTGGATGATCATCCATTTCAAAGAGATTAGATTTGGATCGAATAATAAAATCCACTAAAGTATGGGTGAATAATATAGACTTAAGCATAAAGCAAGCCTTCTAAATATTTTATATATATTTTAGTGATAGATTGCCACCACACGATCCCATTCCAAAAGCATCGGTCATATTCTTGTTTACAGTCCAAGTTGATTTAATAAGAGAAAATAATTTTCGATTCTCTATCACTCGCAGTATATCTTCATTTGTAATGAAATTTTTATTTTCATGTTATATAAATAAGGCATGGTGACCGAGTTGGAAGAATTGGTGCTCTAAAAACTCTGGTTTGCAAGGAAGAAAGATTCTAATCCAGGCAGATGCAAATTCCCACAAATGAGAGTAAAAATCTGATATAACTATGGCACTGAGCATTCAAGCCGCTCAAAGAGGCAATGTATTCAGTAAGTGAAAATATAGAATTTCGATACTATTCACCAAGGTATCACCCTTTAAGGATCGCAGTAGGAAGTAGCCGGCAAGCCGCGGTGAAATAATATATACAACAAGATTGCTGTATTGTATACTACTAAAATGTCCACAATATCCAGCGTGCTATGCAAATATCAAAGTGTGGGTGGAGCGGGCTCCGGAGAGTGTGATGAGAGCACTAACTCTGTGCTCCGGGTATATCTGGAGTAAATTCTGGTAGCAATCCCATGAGCCAGATATACAACCTTTCCATAGTTGATGGTTAGCTCCACTGAGTGGCTGCTCATGGAAAGGCTCTATATCCCTAGATGGCAAAATAGTCTGATTAGGAAGGACGTAGGAATCGAAGCCAATAAGGTATGATCGGGCTACTTCCCAGAAGGACTTTGAGTTGTGATCTTTGAGCAAGTGGAGTTATAAGATCTTAGGATTTTTCTCCTTAAAGCTATTTCTAAATATTCAAACACCAATATAAATAAATTGTTCGGCGGAAAAGCGCT
>JARJDX010014150.1:0-24152 GCA_030264735.1 Gymnusa sp. GC000175
CATTAATGTTATTATTTTTTCTAATTAACATTTTAAGAAATCAATTCTATGCTAAGGAACGTTTTATTGAATTTATGCTCGTCAAGAAGCAGTAACAGTAGGCCGCCATTATAATCAGATGAGAATTAATAAAATAGGTTATACTACATTCAAAAGAGACGGATGTCACTATCGGAGTTATTGCCAATATACATTTCACAACAAAATGAAGTTGCAGAGAGCTTAATTGGCTGATAATGTAATATCGTTATTTTCTATTAAAACTATCGGATATGTAAACGAAAGTCGTGTGGTGACCACATTTTTTAATATCTCAATTCTCATAAACATGAATTATTCTACTGTATTGTTTACCAATAAAAACTAATAAATTTTAACTTGATTTTTTTTAGAAGAATGAATATAAAGTAAACACTATCTTCAAATCATATTTAATTTTTTTTTTAAATTAGAACCTCGATAAGGATTAATATCATCCATTAAATCCAAAAATGTATCAGGTAGATTGACAAAATTGGGATATAAAATTTTCTGGAAAACAAAACGCCCAGGCTTTTGATAACTAGCAGGTGAACCGAATTAAGAACATTCTTCAACCAAACACACTTGAAAGGGGCTATAAAATTATTAGTAAATCACTACTACAAGTAATATTAACTAAGGCTTCTAAAATGACGATATGTACGTTTACAGATAAGGAAAATATAATTGAAGAACTACAGTGTGACTCGCTCGGACATAAACCAATTTAAACGATTTAGTAATCTCGCTAGGATGTTAGAAGGGATAAAATCCGTAAAACATATGCAGTAATTAACTGTCAATAAAATGAGCTATAATAAAATTGCTTAAAAATAATTTTTTTTTTCAAAGGTTAAACCATTTTTAGAATCAAAAACATAACTTTATTTCTAGATATTAGGAACCTTATTGAAAATTAAAAAAAAATTGATTGACCATTTTCCTTCTAGCCAATTGTAATTTTTTTACATCTCTCCACATGGACTAGCCATCTTATGCCGGCTACTCATTACGCGCCACTATAAAGAGATTTTGTCTTCTTGGCAGACATTTTTTGACATTCGCAATGTCTATTTTTGTGGTAATGCGGTGCTACGTAAGAGGATACATAACAATTTGTAGTTTTTTCCTTTCCGAGGAAAGGACATATATTCTGTTGGTAGTAGCTACTGAAGCCTGTCCAAAACCAGCTACTTGGTTAGACGATTGATTTTTGTAATAAGCTTGTACACATGCGAGAGCAAGCTGATTGGTTGGTAGTTTTTAAATTCCCCTTTAAAGAAAACTAATATCACTTTTGAGTTTCGCCAAGAGTTGAAAAATCTTGCCATCTTTGGGGCACTTGTTCATTAGTATTTAAATTTAAATACTTTTTATACCATCTTTAACATTTCACTGGTGATTTGGTTTTCTTCAAGTTCTTTTCTATTTTTCAGGTATACAAATTTAGGTACCTTTTATTATTTTCTTCTTTTTTTTTTAATCTACAATATCAGCAATATTCACTACCCCTTGGAGTATCATACTCGTTACCAAATGTAAGACGGGTTATTACACGAAAGCAAGACCTTTAGCTTAATATAAAGCACTAAATTTGAAAACTTTTCCTGGGGCATGTACCCTCGATGCTGGTTTCAGGGTTTGAACCTTGGACCTTTAGCTTAGTGCGAACAAAAAAATAAAGTACGACCACAAAATTTTCACTAGCTTTCAATAATTTTTAGTACTAGTATTCTTGCTTATCTTTCAATAATTTAATAACTTTAACGCACACTTAGTGTGTAAGTGTGGCGACCAAGCACTTGCAGGAATCGAATACCGGAATAAGATATTGTTGTATGCAGATATTGTTTTTATATTAAAATAAATTTTAAATAATAAACTCAATCAATTGCAACCGTATTTTTAATGTGTAAAAGAAAATTTGTAATGCGATTGGCATTTTTTATTTATAAGGATATTTACAGAAAAATTTATAAAGTAAAGTTATTCTCGAATTTTAATGTTTTAATTAACTTATAAATTATTAATCATCACTGTTGAAAATTTATATGTTAAAACGAAGTGATAAATGTACCCTTTTGCGTTAAGCAGTATTTCCACCTTGTGAAGTCGGTCAAGTTATGAAACATTTCGGGGATTTAATGCCCTTAATAATTTAGCAAAGCAGGAATTCAGCGTTAATCTTCCTACCGCAAATTTAAATTTTTAAATACGACACCAACTCTAAAAGTTTTGCATTGTTTGATAAATAATTAATAAATGACGAGCGCACGCGCCAATAATAGAAATCCATTGCGTAGTTATGATCAGTAATCCAACCCTTGTCAGCATGAAACTTTCACACCTTTCGACTTTCGGGGGTTTAAGGTGGGCTAAACGTGCCTTACCCAATATAATGAACTGACTACCTATTTAATCCACAGGTATTACCTTACCTTATATCCATAAATGTACGCCAAAGTATGCTAGTAAAATATAAATGAAAAATAAATAAACTTTTACTGCTTTTGAAGTAAAAGCGCGTGAATTGACATGTTAGCTTGGGATATTTTCGGTTGCTATTAATATTTTAACAATTGTCGGTATTGCAAAGATCATAAATTAAAAAGCGCCCCCGCAGTACTAAAAACATTCATCTAAACGTCAATTTATTCAAAACTCGTTTCGACAAAAAGGGGCCACGAATATATTTGCAATTGCAATAACCGTATATCTTACACCACCCGGCCATCCTGCTCTCGTGCGCCTTGCCCTGGCTAAAGCTCGTTTCTAGGAACCAATTCCTTGGGGACGATCCTCACCTGAACGTGAATACAAACGCGCGCCGCATCTCGAGGGCGAACATAAACCAAAGCGAAACTCGCCCGAGCTTAATTAACAACGCGTTTAAGCTGCAGGAAATAAAAAGTCAATTACGTAAATCATTAATCCTTCATTTAAATATTTTCTTTTTTTGCGAGGGTAAATTGTTTTTCTGGCTGATGTGAGATTCAATCGGTGTTAAAAAAAAACAAAATCAAAGTTCGATCTGCATTCCCGGCACGTTGTGGGGTGTTGCGGAAACGCGAAAAGTCAGTCTGCGGGAATTTTCTTCTCCGCTTGAAGATGTATAAAAAATATGAGCTGAAAGGTGATGACGCGCGCTCTTTAACTTGCGCCCGCCGACGGCTTGCCGCCAGTTTTAATTAAACTTGTGCAGAGTTTTCAAGAGTTTTGACATTACGGGAAAATTGAAAAGCTGTACGCGGTTTCTTCAACGGTTGCTTTTTACATGTCAGACAAAATAATCAATATAAATGAATAAAAAATATAAACACAAAAATTATAAACATAAAATAGCAACTTTTATAGAAATAAAAAAAAAATTATTTTAACTTTTAAAAGCTTATAATTTTTTTGGAAGCCTCACTATTATTTTTTATTTTTGCACAGCCGGACAATAACGCAAAAACCATCAAGCGTAATCATGAATAATAAAGATTTAATTACAGACGTTAATAAATCATTATTTCCCCGTTTGGACGGAATGTTTACGAGCGTTTTATTGTCGTCAGGGTGGCGACGATGCCACCGGCGCCACCAACGCTATACTTTGTTGCCATAGTAGAGAAGGCGCGTAAAGTGTGCATTGATTAGGCGTGTACGGAGTGGAACAATGTGAAATTGAATTGATATTGTCGCCGCAATGTTGGCAGCAATAAAAGGTGATCTTGATGATCGTAAAGTGTGTGCAGTAAAACCCAGAGCACCCCCAACAGTATGCGAATTCAGAGACGTACAAAGCTGGGCACCAACTTTATTGCGAGTAAAACTTCAATCCTAGATGCAGTGCAAATTTTCTTTTACATTCTAAACATCTAAACCAAGCACTTTTATGATTTTTATAAGCTAATTTCCAGACCCATATAATATTTTTATTTACAAATAAAAATTACAGTTTCATTTAATTTCCTTTTAAATTGAAATATACTTAGGTTATATCTAACTATGACTAAGAGAAATAAATTTACAAGTAAATAATAAGTTTTATTTAAAAATGCTTAAGCTTTGTTTAATTAAAAAACATTATATGCATTATGATCATATCAACTGCAAGCTTATTACAATATTTCTTCTCGGACATTTGAGATAATAACCTTAAAAATTGTGCAATTTATTTATTAGATTAAGATAATTTAGATAATAAGAGAATAATTTATAAAAGTATCGTTTAACGATTAACCAATAAGGCAACTTAAAAAACTTTTCTTTGATAGTTTCTTTTAATCAATTTGGAACTTTTTTACAGCTGTCAAAAAGAGTTTAGAATGGTTTTCTTCCACTCTCTCCCAACTTATTGAAATTTCTAATCAAGTACTGCAACAAAAATTGAAGCTGTTTTCACCACACGACTTTCATTCACGAATTTGAGAAATAAAACTATATTTAATTAGTTATCAAGTAATTTAATTGGTAATATGTCTCTGAATGATCATTTTGTTAAAATGTATGTTGGCAATATGTGACATCCACTTTTGGCCAATACATAACCATATTTTATTAATTATCAGCTAATTATGACACTAGGTTTCTGCAACTTGATGGAATTTTACTAACAATGTTGTTTATCAACTAATAACGATGTTCCTAAAATACGAAATTAAGAAAAACAATAAATATAAACTTTTTAAATTTAATTTTAAATCCTTTTGTGCCATTTTTTCATAAACTTATTACTTTTTAAAATATACAAAACCAAACAATAAGCTACTACTATTAGTGGATTTCAGCCAAAAGCAACTGGGACCTCCAAATTTTTATTAAAACCTTAAATATAACTTTTCAAGTCGATCAGTAAAGCTGGGCTGCAGAGGACACAGACAGAAAACTACTTTTTCCGAATGAGAGGAGTCAAAAATGTATATTTCCGTAAAAATCTCGAATTTGAATTTTCACCATTAATATACATTCTTTTACTTCGTTAATAAAAGCAAAATACAATTTTGTAAATTAATACATTTAATATTTTAGACGATGGGGGGACTCCCATAAGGAAAGAAAGATTTAAAATTATAGAAACCAAACTATTCATAAATTTATTAGATTTTGAAAAATAAACAAACCTTTAATTCCTCTTTTTTTATAAATTGTTGCGAAAGGAAAGCTGAAACTGTCTCATCGTATTAAAACTTTATTCGCTACATTTTGCCACCATGGAGTGGTTTTGGCGTTTTGCATCCTGAACAATGCAGCCTGTTTGCTTATTGTTTATTTCCACCCAAGCTTGTTCATATAAAAAAATTCATTGCATTACGTTCGTAGATTAAATATCATTCTCTTATTTATCCTGCTGTGTAAATACGAAGCAAAGGACTGAAAAGGTTCTTGTACAAAAGGATTATAGATTGATGGTAAAGAACACTCAAGTTCTAATCAAGTTGCAAAAAATTCTCATTGCCATAAATATGAGGAAAAGTGGGTAATATAAGAGCTGAGAAACATAAAGTACTCAGATTGATCATCAAATTATCTAAATTTTTTTTCATCTTTTTTAGAGACGAGTCATGATTTTCGGATATCGCTAACTTTCCCATATTCAATATTTATTAGCGAATGTATGATGTACCTAACTTATTTTTCATTACCATCCCACATCGCAAAATTTTAAATTAGTTCAAATCGTGAGATTTTACCAATGGCACCAGTTGCTTATCCTGAATTGATCAAGTAAATGAAAAAAAGTGGTATCCAATTTGTACAATTGATTATGACAAACGAAGAGAAACATACAAGAATAGTTAATATTAGAGATGTATGACTAATAAAAATTACAAAGACTACAAAAGAAGGTGGAAGTCAAATGTGGACAAGATGCTGTAGGCGTAGTATTGGTAGATCAGTTATTAGATAGGTACCATAAACGAAGAATTATACCGTAACATTGGTCTTGTGTAAGAATAATAAAATTACCAAAAAACACGTTGCCACCCTAAGCTTTTGGGAGGTGATTTAGTTACAAAAAGAGGAAGATGAGAAGATGACTACTACTTACGAAAAAAATGGTAACTGTTATTTTGGTCTGATCAGGGGATGAAAAAAGTTTAAATTTTAAAATATTATTTTTCTAACATTAGAATGTACTTTGCAAAAATAAAAAATGGAGGTCACCACACGATTTTCATTAACGAATTTCAAACATACCCCATACTTTTACAAGAAACATAATATTTCATTAATTATCAGCCAATTAGGTTGGCAGTATGTCTCTGTAACTTCATTTTCTTATGAAATGTATGTTGGCAATAGCTCCGATAGTGAAATCTGTTTCTTTTGAATGATATATAACCTATTTCATTAATTGTCATTAATGAAAGAGAGCTTCTTGATGGGCATAAATTTAATAAAACGTTCCTTAGCCACGAACAATAATTAATTCTTAAAATGTTAAATTTTGAAAAAATGACGAACAAAATTTGTCGCAAATTTAATTCCAAACATTTTTGTGTTCTTATGTTTTTTTTTCATAAACTTGATAGTTTTTGAAATATAATAACGAAAAACCTTCTCCGGTGGCTGGATTTCAGCCAAAAGTCACTGGGACCTCCTAATTTCCAGGTCGATCAGTTAAACCCTCTGGACTGTAGAGAGGACACAGACGGACAGACACCACTTCGAAAACAACTTTTTCTAAATAAGAGAGTCGAAAACGGATATTACCGCACAAATCTCGATTTTAAAAATTTTCGCGTTTACTTCGTAAATGAAAGAAAAAAACGTGGATACCTCGAAAAATATGAGCAAAAAAGTTTTCTCTTAACAATTAAAAGTGCCCCTTATCACACCTCAAGAAGGAGAAACTTTAAATTTTAAAACGAAAACCTTTACCTTTATACCTTTTGTGCTGATTTGGATTGTGCAGAGAAAAAATACACAAATTTTTCAAGTAACAAATTTTTGTAAGAATTGCAGGTGGCACTGCAATCGCAGAAAAACAAAATCTTGCGATAATTTTTTCCTGCGATTAAAGCGCCACCTAATTGTTTTAAGTAAACGTTTATTTTTTAGAATCTGAATCTGCAATAAAAAATGGGGATTCCTATTTAAACTTTTAAAGTTGCCCCCTGTCTAGCCACAAGTGGATATTTGACCGTTTCCAGACTTTTTTTTACCCTGCCTAAGCACAAAAATATCAATCTGGATCATAAATAGTTTCTCAAAGTTGATGCCATTCTCTGCATAATTTTAAATGGAATAGCAATTGTAAAAGTTGAATACTCAATATATTTTTTGTTGATGTTATTTGTTATGTTAGGATAAATTAAATTTAATTAAAAAATTTATGATTAGTATAAAAACAATTGACCGTGTAATTTGAAAAATGGAAAAAGGTAATTGGCAGGCGCGTATGTGTTGGCGACGAATTGATGCACTGTCACGTAGCAAATTCGATTCAATTGAAATAAATCACATTGAAATCGCATATATGTATACTTATTTGCATTTAATTCCAATCCAACCAATCGAATATCTAAATCAAAATTTATAGTAGGCACAGGCATTATTACCAAATAAATATAATATATATTTGGTATGAGCGCGTATGAGATACAGCAAATCGCGCTATTATTTCGCTTCACATGATTTTCAATTATACATTCAATACAATCGGTGCTAATTGTGTATGGGGTGCCAGGGTGAATACAATTTCATTCCGGGCAAGTGCGTTTTGGCCAGGCAATCTTAAAAACTGCCCATAACATATATAAAAGAAGCTAGAAAAAAACTGAAAATAAAAGAAGCAGGTCACGTACTCGTAACAACTTTATGCGCCAGGATCGGCACGCAACCCATGTATATGCAAATATCCAGCAGCAAAATTTGAAGTTATGTGTCATAAGGTAATGGAGACCAAATGCAAATTCCCTCATCTTTTTTACTTTTATATAAGCACCGATCATAATCGCACGCATTCGCCTCCATTAAACTAATGACATCAACAAACATTTAATTAGTGTTCAATTACAAATTGATGGGAATTTATATGGAAATTTGCACAATACGGACACATTCATTATACCAACTAAATACAAAATATAATTACATATATAATAAACCCTACTAAATTGCGCACGGTATTAATATTTTTCATCTAAACGGGCGCTTTATAAAAGGTAAAAAAAATATGGATGGAACATAAAAGTTCGGTGAATTATTCCCAAAGGATAGATGATGGCAAGAGAAATTAGGAAAAGTGCTTTCTTTCAGTCTCATTACTTGGGAAGTATGCAGCTCGGTCCCAATTCCACAATCGACTGTATAATATGGCAGATGCGCTCATCAGATCGACGAACAACGCAATATTGTCGTGCTTTTCCTTCCAGCAGGTACAGAAAATTTAAACCAACTTCTCATAAAAAAGTGCGAAATATTGCACAATTAGTTTGTGTATTCATGTCTTGCCTCTTATTTTATTTAAATGCGCGCGAGAATACGTTTTATTTAATGCAATTTCATGGGACAGAAACATTACGGGAAGAATAAAAGGAGAATTTCCGTTTCGGGGTGTAATTCTGACACCGAGTAGAAAGAGCATTTTAATTCGATTTTTTTCTCCTAGCGGCCACGAATTTCCCAAGAGGATCGCATTGCGAAGGAACGCGCACGAAGAAAGAAGGGTATAGCGACGCCAGCAAAACAAAAAAATGAAGAAGAAAAAAGGATTCCTTTAATGGAAAAGGATGCGCGAGGAAGGATCGAATAACCATCACCTGTCGCATAATCCAACAATCACCATTTGCATGCAATCAAATGTGGTAGTATAATAAACATTAAGCTCAGCGCGCGTTCGAGGAATTCTCTGTCGAAATTCGAGTCACGAAGATCTTCAGACTTCCGCAGCTCATATTCGCGCAGTACAAACTCGCGGTTTGCGTTAACACAAATGAACAAACTTCACCAAATAATAATTATACGCTACATGTTTTACATTAAGGTATTATCAGATCTTCGAAACGGTTTGTGTAGACTTGATAATGCATCCGCTGTGTTATCTTTCTTTTTACGTATGTATTAATAATCCATTCGGATTCCAAACGAAATAAGAACCATTGTGAAGGTCCCCTTCCACGATTAAACGCCACCATCAAAACACAGTAGAACGCTCAAGAAGTGCACAATGAAATGTTGATACGAGCACCTTTGTATTGCCATTGCACATTCGATGGCTGTAATATCCTGTGGTCCAGTTCTCCTATTCGAACATTTCAAGTTGCAAGTTCACTATGAAACGTCTGGACGGATACAGCTTGAATTACCGTGAAAACTGCGGAGTGTGAACTTATGAAGGCGATACTGGACAATAGCCACCACGATGTAACGATGTGCCATACAAAAATATAAAAAACACGGGGGTGAAGCACCCTATATACACCTTATTTATTTTACTTATCGCTAAAGTGCCACTATAAAATTGTTTTAGAAAGGAAAAATGTATAGAGCACATACCTTTTCTCAATTTCATTCCTATTTTCATTTAGAAAATGTGCTAATAATCAATAGTTCTAAAATTAAATTACTTGCTTCCAACATCTAAAGAGGTAATCCTCTTGGTACGTGGCATAGCTTATGATCCAAATAAGGTAATTACGCTTTTTGCTCGAGGTAATAGGGCATTCGCATACTCTAGCAACGATAACGATATCATCCAAGGGTGGAAAAGGAGAAGGAAATGAACGCGTGCCAAGTTCGCGCTGAATGTATGCAAATTAGTGGAGAATATCATCAAATATCGCAAGCGGGTAAAAATCTTTGTATAACATATGAAACGCATGACTGAATGTATGAAACTCGTAATATATCATAGTATAGCGCGTCATAAACAAACGCACACACAATTTACATAAATAAAAGTTCCAGACTGTAATTACCGAGTTAACACGGCGACTCAAGTGTGGGAGCGTACAATGAGACAATTCCTATTTTAGTCTGCATAAAAGGAAGTGAAAATTTACTGGCGCGGATTGAAGCTTTGCTTTGAGAACAATATTCCACATGTTTGCAAACAATCAACCATTTAATACAATTTTGTATATTTTTTAAGTATATCAGTGTGTTAAATTTTAATATATTTTTAATCAATAACAATTGGATTATCTCGTATTTTTTGTTAAAGTAATTTGATACGTAATAACATAACTACTTTTTTCATTAATGGGTTATTTTAATTTAATTAATGATAGAAAGCACATTAAGTATTAGAGGTAATATATAAGTCGTTCATTAATTAATAATGTACCTATATAAGATAAACTGTAATGATATTTTAATAGGTGTCCTCTCAGCTAGGGTGGAATCTATCTAGATCTATGGAGAGGTGTGTGTCACGTTGAGAGATATATTATCCAGCATTATATACCTTGCATCTATGTGACAACCAGACCAAATCTGCATGTCAAGTAGTAGGAACCTTTATTACAGAACCCGTCAACGTTGAGCTAGCTGCGAGGCGACGATGAAGTGCATTATCAGTTTCCCCGACAAAGTTCAAACATATATAACCCTCGTAAAACACAAGAGCTTTCTGCTATTAATACCGGCGACGGGATCACGTTCACCAAATTTAACATAGCGCGCGAGAAGCATCATATAGGGGGGTGGAGAAAGCAGCCGAACGGGTAAAAAGAAGAAAAGTTTTCTAATAGCGATCGGAACGCTTTATGTAAAATAGTAGATTTGAATAGAAGGCCCTCGATTATTCCGACCGAAGAAGAAAAAGAGGATGAATAATCGCTCCAAACACATTACGTTCATAAAAGTAACGCAACTATGAATAAAATCGCCATCGCCAAGACAAACAATGGAAATCAATTGGGTAGAGGAACATGCAGTTTTTTGCTTGTTGATTTTTATCTGTCTATATGAGCGCACACATATTCGATCAACAATAAACAATTTCTGTCTAATTGCGTTGGCCAGGCTATTCCCAAAGGAATCCGAATTGTCGAGGCTTTTAATCAAATGATCGATATACTATACTACAATATACGCCGACCATTTCAAATCACCCCAGCAACAAGATTTCCTTCATTATTATTATTAAAATTTTCATTCTAATGCTATAGATTGGGGTTGCAGTTAAAATGAAATTATGCTTTGCTAATAATGGTGGGTGTTAAAACATGCCTGTAATTGAGGAATGTGTCTGGCAAAAGCAATATATAATATAGGTGTATATTGAGAGAGTAAATGGTTCGATTAAACTGATAAAGTGGCATTTCAACGAGGAAAGCCATTAGCTCTGGTGATACGGCGAATAATGCCACTTCGGTTTGGCAATCTGCAGCAATAATTAAACAAATAAATGAGTGCCCGATACGAACGATCCCAATCAAATTCTATAATTACCTCAAGCACGATTTTGGCGGTCTGTTAAGACTGCATTATACGCGCAGGGGTGGTGTAAGGGTGCGCGTTGCCAAATCGCATTAACAGATGCAAGATTTCGACAGATAATCGATACGTTTTGCATCGGTGATGCATAATGAATTGAGTCCGTTATTTTATTGAGTAAAAGCCATGTTAAAAAAATCGATCATGACAAAATTACTAATTCATTAATTACCGCCTCAACTCGTCAATACATCACTATGATTTATGTTTATGTGAATGGGAGGAGGTTTACTTCATATTTTTTTCGGTTCGTAATGTGTGCATTGTAAATATTTAACGTAATTACTTTAATTTACAACTCGTTACGTATTCAAACCAGCAAATTTGCGCGATCTCTCTCCCGAACCAAGCCATAATTCGTTTAAAATCGTCAGTCGGTGGTGAAAGTGCCGCAATTAATTTTATAATGATAATCTTATCTGTATATTTCCTGAATGTCACTCACTTCTACAATTTCTGTGAGATAACTGAAAACATTAATAGTTAAAAATGGCGCACGACGTAATTAATTATATAATATGATCAACGCAGGGATTATATTAATCAATTCGGATTGATTGAAGTAAGGGTGAGTATGAGTAAATCACATTAAAACCGATATGCAGTAAATCATTCGATGTTAAAGCCTGACAAAGTAAAATATCCCTAAATCCGATTTTTGTTATCAGAAAATTTAGCTGAAAATATACTTATTATCGACATTAGTTCTTGCATGTATTAATAACTATCCATCCCTTAATAATGGCTACGGCATGAGTTTATCCGTGTGCCAGGATGAAGATAGTCTGCGCGCTCGTAATAACGATATCTCTCGGTAAATTGCCCTATTCTTGCATGGTAAACACATTAACTCAAGAATAAGACTAGCAATTACCGTTATTCCAGGAATCCTTTAAAAATGGTATATTTTAATGTACTTTAATTGCAGTTGTTGCACCTATGAGGGTATTAGATACCCTCTTTTCTGGAAATGATTTGTAGAGGATATACGAATTTTTAATAAACCAAATTTGTGCTGCGCCTGAACTGGATATTTAATTCTCCGTTGCCTAATACAATAAACGTGATAAACGTGCGGGCATTTGTACGAACGGGAAGCGCAACAAATACGGTCCTATGTAATCCTCTTCTGATAATTTCATAGGCTTCACTGTCGAGTTGCTGGTGATAAATAACGTAAAATAATGACCGGGATTTTTCCCTGGATGTACATCGTGGTGGATGTGTATAAATAAGGGATTCCTGGATAAAGTTAAACCGTTAAGGAGCGCCCTTCTGGCTTCACTAATATATAAACGTGTGCGCGTCGCTTATTCCGGGGGAAAAGAGCAATTTTACGAATACATTTCGCAATTAAGGTAAAGTTGAGAATTTATACGTCGCAATTGGAGCTGTCGGATATCTTAGGGGGTGAATTTGGGAAAGCGAGAATTCCGCGTCGCGCCATCTGCATGGCCCCGGGGACTTTCAACCCCCAAACCTACTTACACCGCCAACCTTAGATTACTAATATAACTAAATATGTATTCGCATTTGTATGTTTGCCTCGTGTATTGTGCAAGCCATGCCGGAAGTTCGTCATTTCCAAAATACAATTAGTTACCGAGGAAACATAACCGTTCAAATTTTTTATGACGTCATTAATTCAAGAACGCGCTTTTTTAGTTACAACCGAAAATGGGGTGTTGAAATTAAAGTGCAGATTAAAAAGCGGCAAAGTGGCTTCACATAACCGCTCGCGCCATCTAAGTAAAAACGCAATTGAACATAAAATTCAAACATCGGCGGAAGTTCAGGGGTGGAAAACTGGAGCCACCCCCACGATCCAACCATCGTCTATTCAGCACTGTTAAGAGTTTTAATATAACCGAGCTCGTGCGAAACAAATTAGGAACACTTAATCGGCCATTGTAGAAAATTGGTGAAATTTAGCTTTAATAAATTCAAGGCTTTACCTTATCTTTACTTCTACGAGTCCCATCAGACAAAAACCTCTATAAAAGGAAGCAGGACTTACCTGGAAAAGAAAGAGATATTGTCAGTTGGAGAAACACGTATAGCGCACAAAACATATATTATACAAGCGGGATGAAGAACATGCGGAAATTATCAGCGGGGGCAAAAACGAGCTCACGTACGGCACCTATCCTGGCCGCAATTAACGCGCGGATAAATCACTTTTTATGCTCTAATGCGATTATCAGCCCTTTATGTAAATAGAGGAACCAAAACATATATTAAGTTAGAACAAAAAATGGCTCCCTAATACTACAATTATACGTCAGGCACGTCAGAATAAATGCAATATTGTCTCTGGCCAACTCATTCTTATTCCGGTGATGTTTCGCAGAGTCGTTTCCCTCAGCCTGCGAGCTTATACTTCCAAAGATCTGCGGTGATAGATGCCCGACGCTGTGTGCTGGAAATTGCTAAAACGCATAGCTCAGCACTCGTTCACATCAGTGCGCCCCTGGCAGAATCATCGGCCACATATTAAAACTTTAATGGTGTATTGCATGTTCTCCTTTCCATTCGCCATCCTCTTTAATCAACACATTTCCAACTTCTTGGATCGTTTCGATCATTTAGATTGAGTTATTTGGCAATTCACTTTAAAATATCTAGTAATTTTGGAAGTTGCATGTGCTGCACCATAAAGATAACACTTGCAGAAAGTGCACTTGTTGTAAGTACTCAAGTTGAATTTCGTCGCATTCATAAATCTCGTTTACTAGTCAGCGATATTTAAATTGCTTTTTATAATAATGTTAAACATAAGCATTGGTGTCTGATTGAGTCAGCAGACGTAAAACGGGATCAAGAGAGTGGCAAATCGAGGGATGAAATGGTCGAGGGCAAAAAGAGTATGTCCTAAAGTTACATTTAGTGAAGCTATACAATCCTCCCAGGCAATTCTATATGTTAGTGCGGTTATCGTTCGCCATTTTCAACTGCAAATTTCTGGGTTCATTCAACACAGAAAGCCCCACCACTGCACATCTCGTGTCGTCAGAGTTTCCTTCTATGCATATTCAAGACTGATTGTTTTCATAAACGTTATGAAAACGTTTCCTCTTCTCTTATTATCCGAAAAAAAGATTGAAGATTTTAAATTGATAGGAGCAAAAGTTTCCTGGATATAAATCAATGTCATCCCTTTCCGTTCGCTGGATATAACAAAGTTTCAATTTCCCGAATCGAACAGACATTAAGATTTGATTCGGGCTCTGCATTCGCGCAGTTGAGAGATAACGTCTCCCGTCCGGCGGGCGGTTTTATACTCGAACAAAACAGGAACAGGACTACAACTTCAGTTAGAAGGAAGATTGCTGTCTCCTTATATACTATCCATCTCCCACTTACTTAGGAATAAAAAAACTCGACTTGATTTATATGAAATAAGACAGATCTGAGACAGTAAAAGCTCGGTATGAAAATTTTTCCCGGCAGCGTTTGTATATATAAGAGAGGTAGTTGGAAGTGAAAAGATATAAAGATGACGGATGGTAAACCAGATATTTTCTGGCGTATTGGGCAAGGAAATGAAGATTTGTTTCGTTCCTCTTCTTGTGCTGTATCTCGCACAATAGTTTATTTATTTAAGTGCATAAATTGAAAGCTTTTGATAATATGTTTTGCAAAGCGATGTCAAGTCATATGACAATGCATACGTGGAATAACCGAAGCAAAATTGGAAAAACAATGCGAATTTCAAGGTACACTAGACAGGCAATTCAGCTCAAATTTCTTGGTAGAAAGAAGCAAACAGTGCATTCATGCCACGTATTTTTATTGTGCTCCGCACACAACTCATATGGTCGACCCGTGTAGCACACTTTTGACACAGGTGGGGTGCGCAAATACAATATTATTCAGTTAGTTTCAGAACGGATATAGGGTTCATAATGGCTGTGACCCCTGGAATTTACCCTTACGTTTGCGCTTATTTTATTTCACAACAAACAAAAACAAAAATCCATTCTGTTTAAGAATTTATGAGCTTGCACGAATTGTATCGATTCTCTATAACGATACTAATAAAATTTCGTAGCCTCGGTGAGTTGTATCAATACTTATAAATACGAGAACCGCGCAAGTTTGAAATTATTATACATATCTTATGTGAACTCCTAGGTAGTATAAAGTTAATTTGGTATAAAATTGCTTTAGACTGTGATCGAAATCCCAGCGAGAAGTCCTTCACTGGTGCCAATTGGATGGAAAACCGCTTGGTTTGTTAATCTTAACGCTCAACACGTCAAGACTTCGCATTGTCAATTAATTTAAATGGAAACTAATTAAAATACATATGCTAGGAAAGTTTTCAAAGGAAAAGTTTGCAAATGGCATCGTACAAAAACAAACTTTACTTGTAGGGGGAAGGAATTTGAACAACTTTTCCAGGTCCATTTGAATCATTTTAAAAGAAAAAAATGGGCATCACAACAATTAAGGTAACATAATAAAACACCTCTTTTCGAGAGCGCGAAGTTATTTTTTTCTCCCAAAAGGACAAAACTGAGTTTATTCTAAATTTATTACGGACCGCGCAAGTAAACAAGAGCTAGGGAATGTGCCGAGGAATAATTTAATTCACAGTATGATGTAACTAACTGCAAAGCATCCTGCTGAGCGAGAGCCGGTTACAAAGCTTTAAGGACGGGAAAATTATGTCGGGCAAAACCCCAATGATAAAATTATACTGCAAAAAAAAAATAATGATTGCAATCCAAAGACTACGGGGCATTATAATAATTGCAACTTCGAAATAAACAAAAGAGGAAAAGGAAAATTTATCGTTATAGAAAATGCAATTTCAAAAATAAAACTCCTCGCGCTGCTATAAATTAGAATTATAAAGTTGCCACGTAGACACACAACTATGCTCGTTCGCGCTAATTGAATTACCGAGTAAAGTATGGGTCGCCTCCACAAATTTAGAAATTTTGAAGGGAACTTTGTACGACAATAAATTACAACAACTGCCCGCATCGAGTAAGCCCCCGCATCAGAAAAAATGTAAAAACCCTTTACCCCCAAAACAAAATTATGAAACAATTGTAATTTTCGTGATGGAAATGTATTTATTACATCAGGCACACAGTTCATGAAACAGCAGCGAGGCGACGCACCTAATGGCGCGGTGCCGCCAGGGACATCGCGGCGCCTCACCTATCGATTGATACAAGAGTATAATGCGAATATGAAGATGTCATGGCCACGTACAAACAGCACGCAAATGGTAAAGGCAGCATATTAAAAGTAAAGATTCGAAGATAGTGACTTCAACAAACAAAGGTAATAGAAAAGGAAAAAATCTACTGGCGTACAATTCATAATGCGGGATAAGAAAAGATAGATATTACTAGTGATGAACCAAACGTTTTCCATAAAAATAAAACAACGCGAAACAAAAGAGTCATCACCGTTTCTGTTCTGGCAGACTGCTATTTATCATCTCCCTCTTGTTTTACGAATATATACAATAAATATTACATAGCGCATTTTTTACTGTAGCCACAATTCTACCTGCGCGACGATTTCATATTTGTGTCACTATTAAACACCGCCTCCGTGAAAAAAAAACAACACCGCTGGGAAAACAATGGACTTACATCAAGCTTAATAAACCACGCGAACGTCACGTTCCCTTTTTTATATTTATATGCGCCTAAAGGGTGCAAAAAAGAAGCTGAAAACGCAAATCCTTCGCAAATAGAGAAGACATGGAACGAAACAACATCCGACTTTTATCTGTGGAAAAATTCAAGCTGCAAATGCCATCCGGATTAAAAACGTCTTCGCTATTCACATTTCTTAGCTTGCACTAGAGCTTAGATTGAAGCAATAACACAGTTAAGATGCCGCTTATGCTTTGATGACATTGAAATGAATACTTAATTTACATTTTTAAATATATAATATAATTGAATGTACGCTTATTACATTTGCACGCCTAATATTACAAGAAATTGAAAATCTGTTAAATGCTATATACTGTTTACAATCTCTCTTCAAATACGGGCCGCTTCCAAAGTTTCACACACTCCATGGGGAAGCTTTAGTATTGTTGGAACAAACCCCTTTTACTTTATATTTCCGCTGTTTGCTCACTAGGAGTCCTCCAAACTAAATGATGACGTTCTTTTCATGCAAACCAACAGATGTCCGTAGAATTAGGAAGCCTTAATGGCTAACCATAATCTTTAGTTCTTCCCCAACTCCTACGACTTCGATATTGATGTCCATAATTTATAGTTATTCATAAGAAATAAGGTGGGAGGTAAAAGGTTAATGATCTCAAACCTGACGACCAGTTTTTACACCCTCTGGCTTATTTATGTATACTGCAATTCCCATCGTATTTTCATTATAATCTGCATGCATACATACACACAGATGCAAAATAGAATATTATATATTGTTTTATTGACTAATAAATCAGTGTAAATGCTCTGCTTTCAACGTTGGAGTAAAAAAATAATAAAAATCAAAGATGAAGGAACGCCATACGCCATGGCTAACAATAAATCTTCAAGACCTATTGTAACCAACACCCACCCGTAGTCGATACACATCGGCTCTCGTGCAATAACCAGACACTCCTACTTCTTGATCTATATTTAGCATTGCAAACTCTTGCTGATTCAGAACATCACGCACCATCAATTCAACAAACACAACAATCAATTGCCCGTTACATAACCCAAACCCACAAAGGATTTCAATTTCTTACTTATTTGAATAACAATAAAATCAGCAATGCATTTTATTATGTTATAAAATTGTTTCTAATAAGACTAGAGATATTTTTTTACTGGGAAATTTTCAACTAGTGGTTGATATTAAAATTTTTAATATTGCACCTCGTAATTCCATTAAATCTTTTGTTGGAAGTTAAAATTGCTGATTCGGCAGTAGGTAAAGCTGGCAGATGTTGATCATTTTTCAGCAGACGTTTAAAACTTGGGGTTGGTGGTCAAGAATGCGCGAGAGTACATCGCCAGACTCTTGACCTTCCTGGACCGGTTCTTACGTCCTCGCGAACCCTGAGGCTCTGCGGACATCCGAGACCCGAGCCAAGGCCAAACTCTAAATATACTCACACACATTCTCGATAGCACAATTCTATGTTACTAGGCTAACTACTTGGATGAAATTCTAGTGATCATGATGCGGAAACAAACCTCCAACTTATATTCAAATATGATTTTGTGTTCCCTATATTTATAAAGCTTTTTATTAAAATTAAATAGCGAGCAAGCCAAAAATATTTTTAATATAATCTTTTTACATATATTTTTTATTAAAGGGCAAAAAAGCGACAAAAATGTCTATTCATACTTTGCAATTCTGAATTTTGAAAGAAATACTTGTGAGCTTTAGAAGAAAGAGAGAATAAGACCGGTTTATTCTGATAATATATTAATAATCTTCTGGTAAAATGCGAGCCCACACGTCTAGGTTAGATTAATACTTTGCAAAATTTGCAAGGTTCACGTTTAAAATTTGCATATTTCTCAATTACAGCTAATGGTCTCACAGCATGTGTGTACACATGTATAAATATTTCGTTTGTAATCTTGTTATATGTGAATCATACGTGTAAGGGCGCAAGTTTACAAATCCCTTTCCATTTATTAGATTTTCAATCTCTTCCATGGATTTTTACCAAACAAAAATCCCTAATTTGAGAGCTTTGCACATTTTACCGTTTCAATTTGCCGGGTACCCCAGTTAATATACGTTCTCTTTTTCACTGCCACACATGATCGATGGACTTGATATCACCTGGCCAAATGTAGCCTTGTCGCATTCATTACATTCGCTTAATTAATTATAGTCATCGCGCTTGCGCACTTTTGATGGGGATAGTTTTTCTCGTGCGCGCGCGTACGCTACTACAAATAACATATTTTTTAGTACCCTAATTGATGAATGGGCTCGACGAGGGAAAAAAGGAAATGTTCATTTAGTGAGGTTTCTGGAAACAACTCGGAAAATAGTTATATTTGGGCGCAAAGCTTTTAATAAAATATGTGGCTGTTTTGATGTATGAGAGATGGAGCCCAGTACTCGTTCGCGGACCAACGTTTGATCTATTTTTAGATCGATGATGTATTGTTCTTCTAAGGCCAAAAAAATTTTAATTTATTAAATTGGCAACTAATTAACCCAAGTTTTATTTATTTGACTAAACAAGAGTTACTTGCACAATTTGAGTATTTTGTAAATAAACGACAAACAGTTTCGTTTAATGGTAATTAATTAAATAAAAGTGTTTAATGTAGTAAAGCTTATTAAAAGATTTTTATAGAAAATTACTCAGTTATCAAATAAAAACTTTTTGCACTTTAACTTCATAGGCAGAGTTTTGGTGAACACTCTTTGGGCTTGGTTATTTTTTAACCTCACAGCAATGTTCAAAAGACTCTGCTTTAATCTCTAATTTTAATGATTTTTCCAATAGGCAATTCTAGTTTAAACGAGTCTTTTCATCTACAACTTCATTACAAATCCTCTTTAAGCATAAAAATTTTAATGGCTAATACATAAATTTATTAAAAAAAAATGATAGCCGCATGATAAATCACTGATTTCTTTATGGATTGATTACCTTTCGAATATTTGCCAAACGATGAAAGGCGCCTTATAAAACTCATTGATTTGGAACAAATATAAATTTCAACTTATTTTGATATAAAAATTGGGTGTAAATAAAATCTTATTTATGGAGAGGAATATCATTTTTTTATATTTAATTTTTTTTATTAATTTGCTTATTTTTTCAAGATTTTGATAGAGGTGGTAATTTTTGAATAAAATCTACCTTGCCAATGGAAATATATCCCCGATTTTAATTTGGAGCGTCTTAGCTGCATTTCAGACTTACCTATACATTCGTTTTTAAAATTTAGGGAAAAAATATATAGACATATACAGGGTAGTTTAAATTGAGTAACCCACCAGCCTGATGAGCCATATGTTGAAGCTCTTCCTAAAAATCATCCATAGAAGAATATATCGCCTTGGCGAGCAGCAGATAGCACCAAACCAATTTGGATTTCTTAATGCAGTGGGCACACGAAAGGCATTATTCAGTGTTCAAGTTTTATTTCAGAGATGTAGAGATGTAAAATGTAACGTGTTTGCATGCCTAGTGGACTACCAGAAAGCGTTTGACCGGGTTAATCACGAAAAGATGGTTAAAGTTCTAAAAAACACTGGCATTGATGGAAGAGATCTCAGAGTTATATGCAACCTATACTGGAATCAAACAGCAGTCCTAAGAGTGGATGGAGAACATACGGACGAGGTGAATATCCTACGCGGAGTCAGACAGAGCTGCATCCTTTCTCCCATATTGTTCAACCTCTACTCAGAATACATATTCAGAGAAGCGTTGCAAGATTTAGAAGNTCAGTGGAGCAAATCTCTATATAAACCAAAAGAAAATCGAACGGGTCTCACAATATAATTACTTAGGCACCATTATTAATGAGAGCTGGGACAATTCTCTGGAAATAAAAGCACGAATCTGAAAGGCCAGAAATATTTTCAATAAAATGAGCGGAGCATTTAAGAGTCATGACCTCACTCTAAACACCAAAATGCGCCTCCTGAGATGCTATGTGTTTTCGGTTCTCCTGTATGAAGTGGAGACTTGGACTTTGACCAAGGAAACCACGGATAAACTCTCAGCATTCGAACTATGGCTGTACAGGAGAATCTTGAGAATATCATGGGTACAAAGAATAACTAATGAGAAGGTGTTAAGGCAAATGCAAAAAAAGCCAGAAATAGTGAACACGGTAAAACGTCGGAAACTAGAATATCTGAATGAATGATTTTGAGGTGTCCAGTTACTTTTTCCTCTTGACAATCCGATCTTCAATTTCGCCTTTAGTTCTCCGACTAGTATTAATTTGGGTATTTGTCGGTTAAATTCATTACTCCTCCACCCTCCAATACTAGGTCATCATTTTCTGTTTCAATACACATATACTTAGTTTTTGACATATTTACTAACATACCCCATCTTTCATACTCGTTGATCAATCTTTTAGCTATAAATTTTAAGTAAATATTTGTTTTCTTTATTAAATTTGCACTGCCAGTTATTTTGCACCCTATATAGGATCTCATACCTAAAAAATTCTTTAGTCATTGGACCTTTTCACCTTGAGTATGCTCACTGCAATGACGAGCAAAACGTAGACAACAACCAATAAAACTACACAATTTAAACCCAAATATAATAAAATTTACATCGATTAAAGTGGAAGCTCATATTCTAAATTAATTAGAATTTGTTTTATATTTTGTTAGAGTACTGGATTAGCAACTGTTATATTTGAATCAATACCTTGGGATGGAGATACAGAATTGCAAAGAGATATGCTTTTTATGATGACTATGTGTAATAAACCTTTAATTGTTCCAGTTGGTGATTTTACTATTTTTGATCGACCCCTGGTTGTATCTGTAAGTGACAAATTGCAATTATCCTAAATCCTCTAAAATCTAAAGTCTAAGTGATTTTATTTTAGATACTAAGGATGAGTTTTTCAATAATTACTCTTTTAATTGATAAACTAAAAACAACGTAATTTACAATCAAATATTTTTTATTTGCTTGTTTAACACCATCTCGCTTACGTCACTAAGGCTATGTAAAAGACCACATGCTTCAATTACACCAATTTTTCACACGACAGAAAAACAGTACAACATTCAGAAATTATTAAGCACATAAAAACAATAGTTAGGCAAACCAATCACCTGAGAAATTCAATGCAACGTTCGCCGCTGGTCACCAAAATTTATTTACAATTACGATAAGTTGTGTAAATATATCGCTTTCGTATAAAAACTTTCGATTACGCTGCACTTTTAATTACTATAAATACACTAATATTACATTAATAAGTTAGTTTTGCTGCTCAAATAAAGTTATAAAACCTATTTAAACTTTTGACAGTTTCATATTATAATTGGCGCAGTCAGTAGAAACCGCGATTCGTTTCGAAAAATAATTTACGGCATATAGCCCGCATTTACAAATGAATCCAAGAACCACCCAGAACATAAAAGGATAATTCCCAGAGAAATCCATCCAAGCCGTTAAAAAATACATTAATTTTAGTAGATTTACTGACAAACTAATTGCCAGAACCTCTTGTTTTTCCTATCCGCAAAATAATTGCTATTTGAAATAAGTTTATCTATCAACAGTATCATGATAAATAATTTATTAAACCAAAAAGTTTTTTCGAGCACGTAAAAATGGGTTCCACGACAATTCGTTTACAGACTTTACGTCAACGACATTTTGTCTACACTGTAGACCCAGCGCAATTCGATGATGTTTGATTGCGCTGCCTGTGTCAGGGTGGTATGGCAGTCCAAAACTAATTTGGATCTGATCGCGTACCTACTTATCGCTAGTATGGCCGCTCTGCTATCCGTAAGGATTAGGATATTTTTGTCGCAAATGTTGTGACTCAAGATTGCGTTTGCTCCTTTGGAAATGCCAATGATTTCTGCTTGCAGAACAGTTGCATGCTTCCCCAGAGATGTGGTTAAGGAGAGGTTTAGTTCTTGTGAGTAGATACCTGCACCTGATCCTTGTTTAGATTTAGCGCCGTCGGTGTAGATATGGATGTGAGTATTTTTGTCACAACCTACGTCCGGGGCTCTTGTATTGATTGATATTTTGTAGGGTCTATTAAAGACATAGCAAGGTGGCCTGCTATCTGTCTCCCTTCCAAAAAGAGGTGTCAATTTGACTGCCTCTTCCAGAAGGTGACAGTGTTTGCCTGCCTTGCCTCCCTTGTACCAAAGTCCTACTGAAATTAGACGTAGTTGTGGGAGGCAGAGCATTGTCTCTATCGCTACAGTGGGTGTGGTTCGCATGGCTCCTGTTATGCTGAGACATGCTGTTCATTGTAACTGTGTTAGTTGTTTTCTTGAGGTTGCTAGTCTGGTTCTGGGGCAACAAAAGCTCCGTAGGTTAGCATTGGTCTTATTATTGCCGTGTACAGCCATAGGGTTATCTTTGGAGATAACCCCCATGTTTTTCCCACAGCTCTCCGGCATTGCCAGAGAGACACGCATGCTTTTTTGCATCTCATATTGAGATGTGATGCCCATGTATGTTTATTGTCAAAAATCACTCCCAGGTATTTGACTTCTGACGATAGTTTAAGGGTAGTGTTGAGGAGTTTTGGTAGCCTAAGCTCGCGTACAGTCTTTTTTTTTTCGTGGACAGGACCATTTCGGCCTTTGGCGGGTTAATGGTCATGGGCTGGTCGGTACACCACTGTGCGATTATTTTTAAGTGCTCCTTGCACTCAAATCTACCTGTTAGCAGAATGGTTATAGTAGTAAATAGTTTATTGTTACCTTTCGGTGTACAATTTCTTAACAATATTTATATTTACATTTCATTTAAATTTAAAGTGGTAGGTATTTTATTTATGTTCAACATTTTAAAATTTCTATTCTAATATTGTATACTTTTTTCATCCATTCAGTGTCTGGGTTTCCGTCGTGTAGAATTTGTTGTGTCGATTTGTCGTTGTTTAGTTTTTCGTTGCAGTCTTTTCTTAAATGGTTTATTGTCTCAAAGTCTCTCCCGCATATTCTGCATTGTCTTTCTTCGTCTCTCATCCAGTATCTGTTTCTTTTTTCTTCGTTTC
>JARJDX010014226.1:0-11266 GCA_030264735.1 Gymnusa sp. GC000175
TAAGAAACTCCCCTTATATACCTGATCCCTAGATTAGGGTTGTCCACCAGATAACTCTTTTCTGCGCAAAAACCTCAAAATTTTTTATGATTACACTACTTTATTTTGTCTCGTAAATGAAAATAGTAGAAATTTAAATAATAAAGCTTAGTTAAATTATTCAATTTTATTCGACTTTAACGGGGGGTATGGCCACCATAGACCCTCCTAGATACGCAAATGCTTTAGAATATAGGTTCAACGTTTAAAATAAGTCCTTTAATACTTCCTTTTAGGGTACTTTTATTATGGGCTTAAGTTCAGGGTATCCGTTCTCTTCTTTGAGTCTAAAGCGCTTCTCAGTGATATAGGTTATAGGATTTTAAATATGAGTTTTATGTTGCTTTCAGGTCGTATTTATTTGGAATTTAAATCCGATGTGCCAGACTATTAAAGGTCTGGGATACTGTGGAGCAGAGTTTTAACGCGAACTATTATACCTATTTTATACCTATTTCAGCTCATAAATATATTTTGTTATATATTTTAATTAATTTTGTTTTTTTTAGTTCCGGCGGAGGTACCGGTTTTAAAAAAGGAAAGTTTTAATAATTGGTATAAATTAAGAACATATTACTTATCATTTATGGTAGTTCATATTCCTTTACAGGTAATTACTAATATTATATGTAAATCTAAAAATTTAACTCTAAAATTTTAGATCATGCACACTGTTTTATATACGATGATTTCCTATGTAATAACTGGTCAACCATTAGAGACCTATAGAGTTTTTATGTTTCTCGGTATAATGGTTTTAACTACGTTAACAGCGGAATCTATAGGAGTACTTTTAGGCGTAACTGTGAATCCAATAGTAAATTTATTTCAAATATTCGTATTATATTTCATTCTTATTTTATTATTTTTAGAATGGAACTTTCCTAGGAGCTATAATGACGGCATTGTTTATAGTGCTTGCAGGATTTTTAATGCTTTTTTCACATATGTCCAAAGTTATGTACGCCATTTCATACATTTCATATCTTGCTTATGGATTTGACGGCCTTACATACGCAATATACAATGATAGGGATGTTTTACCTTGCCCTGAAGATATTGTATATTGTCATTATAAAACACCTAGTCTTCTTTTAAACGAATTGGGCATGAATCACAACAATTTTTATAAGGACATTTCTTTTCTAGTTGGAAATGTGGTTCTAGTAAAAATTTTAGCATTTTTTGCATTAAAACGAAAATTGACTTTAGGGATGTCCTAAATTTAATTTAATTTTAGTTTTTAAATTTTATTTACTTAATATTTAATTTATTTATGGATAAATATTATTTTGTGCAATTATTTATGAAGAAAAACAACCCACAGCTTTACCCAATATGGGGCTACATTTTTGTAGAACAAAATACTCTCTGCCTATTCCATGTCGCTAATGTTTTACTATATCTGTTAACTGTTATAATTAAATAACCTTTTTTATAAGAAAATCATAATCCAGCTTTAGGTAATTTAGGGCCGGTTCTATAAAGCGTTGTTAGTTAACTATATGATTAAATTGTCATGTGACATTATTATAATATTGTTATTAACAATGTCACATGTATATTCGTAAAGTTAACTAAGCCTTATTGAAGAGGGCATTGATGTTTTTAATTTCTGCTTAAATGGCGGTTGTATCATTAAAATATTCTGCCAAAGAGGAAAATAAAAGAAAAATGGTGTTCTTTAATGCACTAATGCACAATTTGCACAATCAAAGTATTAAAGTTTATTTTGCAAATTAATTCTAGGAAACAATGTGATAAATAATATAAAGTAGAGAAATATACTGTAATTAGAGTGTTAATTTTTGTTTAGTCTATTACATTTGTGTTTGAATATATTGTAAAAAAATGTTTATTTTTGTTTTTAATTTTATGTTAAAAGAAATTTTTTTTTTTTTGATAAAAGCTCCCAAATTTTCCCATAATATAAATGCGGATAAACGCTGCAGGTAATACAAATGTGGATTATGTACTTCTTCTCGATATTATTTTTTTTTTCATTTCATTGTTGATTCCTTTTCTTCATTCTCGACTGAGGTACCCGTTTTTTCTTATTCCAGGTAGGTTTTTTTTCTATTACATCTCTCCCAAGCACTTTGCCACCACCACTATAATTCTCCAAGATTCCCGACTTGCACTGTCCCTTTTCCAGTTTCTTAAATTCAGCTACTTTTAGTCCGTCTATATCACCAATCCATCTCATTCTCGAGCGTTCCGGGGTAGTCCACCTGTTGTGTTTGGACTGATCGCTAGATACTCTTTAGAATTCTTCTCTCTAGTCTTATCAATGATTGTTTTCGTTCTTGTGTGAGAGACACTTTTCTCAATACATAAACAGTGGTTTTATGAGTGTCTTGTAAACCTTGACTATAATTTTTCGCAGAATATATTTAATGTAAAGAATGGCCGTAGTAATTGTTGAGTATTATACAATACCTTAATACCTTAATCAATGGTAGAATGCCATTTTGCTCTGAGCAATGTGGTGTTTGATGTCGTTGCGGATGCATCTACTATAGCATCAGAATATTAAAAAATTTAAACATTCTAGTAGTTTCGATAATTGATTGTAAGTAAGGATATGATTCAGGTACCGCTTCTTGAAGAAACATATATTTTGTTTTTTTTTATACTTATTTGTAGCTCACTTTGGCTTTATAAAATTCTCTAATTCTACATTGAGCAAAACTTTTAAAAGACTATTCATCCCCCTATGTTAGTCCTTGGTTGCGTATATCAGCTATGATAGGATACCATTGATTTTCGCTCCGCCCTGTGAGTGTTTCATAAACTTATAAATGGCTGCCCACAGTTTTGGGAAAACACCCAGATATTTTAGTGAGGATCACAGGCCATTGCGATCTACGGAGTCGTACGCTTATTTATAGACTAGGTACACCCATATGTTGCACCTAGCACTTCTCTAGAACTTGCCATACTACGAAGATCTGGTAGTATCCCCTAGGATTTCTTCTGCATACGTACTTAATGTGTGCTACAATGCGTTAGATATCATTTTCTATCCCACATTAAATTATACTATACCTTTATAATTTATACAATTTTTATCGAATTGTCTCTTCCATATTTGATTAATTCCCTTGTTATTTCGTCTGTGGCGAGTGCTTCATTATTTTCCATTTTGTTTATTACATGTAGAACAAATAAATATACAATTCGCTAATAAAAGCGCAGCGGCCTGCCACTCACTTTTGGGAACGAAACGGCTGAAGCCCCAAACTTCAGCCGCATTTTTTTGTGGAGTCGCCACCAGCATTAGCGCTCGCTGTAAATAAATGGAATGGTAAAACGCGCGTTATATTTATTCCGGTAATCTATATTCCTAAAATATAGTAAAAGGTATAAAATAAAAAGGTATCTTGAAATATTTTAACCGCATATACGAAGGTAATGCCATCTTTCGTATTAGAAACAAGCTATTAGAGCCGCGGCAGCTAAATACCACAGCATGAGCCTTCTATTAGGAAATTGTATATGCAATGGCAGAACGTCGTCTATGGTAACTGTGGTAACAACCATGTCCTCGATAAGAGTTCTTATATATTATATTTTCTTTTTTCTACATTCTGCGTTTGCCTTCTTTCTTGCTTCTAAGAACTTTTCTTGTATGGCCCTTGTTTTCATGTTAGTGTTATTTATTATTTTGTCCCCTGTATTGTCTGTTGCTGCTTCGAACTCCTAGTTAAAGCACGAAAGCCCATTTCTTTTTATTTCCTCTACAGCTGCTTTGGCATTTTTGTGGATAGCTGTCCATTATAGTTTCGGCCTGACATATTTTGTTCGATTTTTTGGACTGATAATTTTCAATAGCCTCCATTTGCATTATGCCCTTACGAAGTTTTGGTCCGAGTCTATATCCTAAGAGTTCAGACTTCTAAAAATTTCTTACATGCCTTCGTGGTGTAAGGACGTGGTCTGTTTGGTTATTTGTTCTTGCTCCTGGTGAAATCCAGATCTGTCAATTATCGGGTGGTGGTCAAGCTTAAGTATTATTTTTATCATCTTGTTGCATTGCTCTCTCTTGTTGCTCATCTTTTTTTTTTGTTCTTCATACACTTCATGTGGAGCATAGACATTGACAAAGGTAGTGTTGAATATTGCCTTTATTTTTGGGATACATTTTCTTTTATATATAGTTCATCTGTGCTTCTTTTCTACCCTAAATATAGTTGTCCATGCTGATGTCGGGTTTTACGACCAGTGTAGAAAAGTGTATGGTTTTTGCTACCCATTATTCCGTTGTTAGACCATTTGACCTCCTTCAATGGCTACTACTTCATTGACATAAATTGGAGATCCATAAAAAGCTAAGCAAACCTTCTAACATATTGGTTTTTTACTTCAGTATGGATAATTCCGTCAAATCAACGATTCTGTTCATTCTTGGTTTACCGTAACTTTTTATGGAATTACAATTTTCTAGTCATATGGATATTAGCGAACAAAGCAAACCTATCTTCAGCACTAACTTTGCTTTAGCTCATCAGGCTTATTCTTCGAAAATTTCGCGACCTATTATTTTCGGCACACTCAACATATAGTTCACAGCCATTCTGGCGAATCACACCGTTTTTTTTTCACTCAAAACAGAAATAAACTAGTACTCGGCACAACTTTCTGGACAGAACGTGGTTAGTATACTATACTGCGCAGAAGTCAGACTGTCAACTTTTTTCTATTAAAAGCTTTTACTTACATATAATCCTTTACTTACACTATTGGCTTCTTCGTGTGTAAAGTGACTTCTTATCTATTCAGGTTTTCTGTATGTTTTTCGCTGTACATCTGGTGATCATACATCTCCTTTTAATTTCCTAAGTGATTCTGCGAAAATGATTTTTATCATTTTCTGCGAGACACCTGCAGAAAATGATAAAAATAAGAATGTGACATTAAATACGAACAAGCAAATCTTAAAAAAATCTGTATTGATTTACAACTTGACATTGTCGATTATTATTGGATCTGCCAACAATAATTACTTTGGTGTTGGTGTTATAGATATGCAGACACAGTGTCTGCTTTCTTCTTCTAGTCTTAGGAGAATTTTTGGCAATTCCTCCTCCCCCATTCGTTTGTTATCCTTCTCATTATACATTTTCCATGTATGTTAAAGGAAAGCGATGAAAGTATGGTGAGGAATCATCTTAGAGTGGGACAAATACAGTAATTGTGTTGAACAAATTAAAAGTATAAAAAGTACATGGACATTTGGTAATTTGTGTTCTTACCTTCTTTATCTTCCAATAATAATAATTTGTGTTGATTTTTACAACACACCACTACTTAGAAGACTCGCAAGTGTGCAACGTACCTGTGATGAACAAAGTGGTTGACTGAGTATTATTTATGATTCCCGAGCATTTGGATCAGAACTGAAGATCTGCTTTCTTCACATTTAGTGTATGAGGCGTTATCTCTTTTAAATACATAACAAGATATTTGAAAAAGTAAACGCATCCTAACGCTAACCGAGTATTATAAATAATATTTAGTAATTAGTTTATCTCCTTGCCTGCAACACATACATTTGGCAAAATATTAGATATAAAAAGTAAATTGTTTCTGTTAAAATCAGGTAAAAAATTAAATATAATTTAACAAATTTTGTTAATAAATAAAATTAGTAAAAAATTAGCTTGATCTATTTTATGTTTTTTTAAAGGTAACTAATGCTTATATAAATGTATTTATTTTTAGACAGTTACACATTTAAAAATCCTTGCTCACGCTTTGGTTGGCTTTCTACTTGGTTCACTGTATTATGGATATGGAACTAATGGTGCAGTATCAATAGCCAATGCTGGTTTTTTGGTTATCACTGTAATTTATTTAAGTTACACAGCCATGTTACCTGCAGTATTGAAATGTAAGAATAGCTTTTAATATTGTATTTGAAATAATAATTTGTACAAATACATTTTTATTTTAGTCCCTTCTGAAATACATATAGTTAAAAAAGAAAACTTCAACAATTGGTACAAATTAAAAACTTATTACTGCGCATCGATGCTTGCCCACTTGCCAGCTCAGGTAAATATTTTTAAATTGAACTCGAACTTTGTTATAGTGAGCATTAGAAGACCAAAAAAAAAGTTTTATTATTACTTGACACATCAAAGATGAGTTAAATGTATCAATAATTTTATTATCTTCATTTGCTTATTGAAGAGAAATTTTTATTTCCGTGCTCCTTGTAACTAATATGTTCGACTGTAGTTGGTTACTATGTTGTGTTTGTTGAGATTTTATTCCTAACTGAATACCCAAGATTATGTTAGTTTATATAAAGTATTGTAAAGGAAAACGTATTTTATATTTCATTTTCACATGAGGCAATGTCCTTGTATTCGTTTGAGGCAATTATGTGTAATTTTAAATTTTATTTTCAATAGGAAGCGCCCGTAATCCGCACGCTCAACACACTACCGAACGATCACATGCCTCTGTCGAAGTGTTGGAGGCATAATTATGGTCGTTCTTTGAATAAGAGTATATGTAAAAATGTCGACTAACGACAACTGTCTTTATGCATTATCGTTGTTCACGTGCTTTTGTTTGTGCGCGCTCCGTGTTGAAAATGAATATACCGGGTGTACAAAAAGTTCCGAGACGGTCAAATATAGTGGTTTAGTTTGAAATACTCTATCTTTGAGATATCCCCACAAGAAGAAATCTGGGGGTGTCAGGTCTGGAGATGTTGGGGGCCATTCAATCGAACCTCTTCGTCCGATCCATCTATTGGGAAAAATGGCGTTTAAATAATCACGAACATTGCGACCGTAATGGGGAGGAGCACCTTCGTGCTGAAACCATATTTGTGCGAAATTTTCACAAGTAATACGTCTTATTTCCGGAATAATTTGGGTTCGAAGCATGGCTTTAATTTGCCTCATTAAGATTTCCATCAATAAAAAATGGCCCTATTAAATGGTTGTTTAATATTCCTGCCCAAATGTTTACTTTCTGAGGATATTGCGTATTACTTTAACGCGTCCAAAAAGGATTCGTATCCGACCAATACCTACAATTATGTCGATTGCAGCTACCACTCAATTGAAACGTAGCTTCGCCTGAAAACACAATATTGAATGGTAGGTCAGGATCGTTGTCAATTCTGCTCATCATATCCTCACAAAACTGCAATGGACGATCAAAATCATCTTCATTCAACTCATGAATCAATGTCACCTTGAAAGGATGATATTTGCAATTTTTCAAAATATTGTGGACAGACATGACGCTTGTGTCATGCTGTTGCGCAGTTTTGCGGATACTGGTGTGTGGATTTTCAACAAATGACAGTAAAACATCTAATGCTTTATTGTTATTTGTTTCATCTTTTGGTCTTCCTGATCGTTCGCGGTCGTGAACACTACCTGTCTCTTCAAACCGTCTGACTGTTCTTTCGACGGTTGATTTTGAAATCGGTTGTCCATCTATCCGAAAGGTATTATTGAAAAGATCTCTCACCTCCGCAAAAGATCTGACGCCATCTGACGCGAATTTAAAAAAAAGTTTCAGATACTTATTTTTTTCCGTAGAATACGAATCTGCAATAAAAAATGGGGGTTGCCATTTAAGATTTGAAAGTTACCCCCCACCCCACCTCCAAGGGTGCGGGGTGGGGGGTCGTGTTAGGTGTCATTCGATAGATTTTTAAAAAATATTAAATACGTGTCTTTCTGTTCTTCCATCAGATGCGTATTTCTCGAGATATTTGACCGTCTCGGAACTTTTTGTACACCCGGTAGAATGCAGACCTGAGCCGACGCCCTATCTCTGCTTCCATACAACACTTTCTTAAAGTCAAGAGCTGACCTAAGTATATATACTTACATACTCCTTCTAAGGTATTTTGTTCTACTGCAATTGGTGCAGATTGTTAACGATTATTTTAGTTTTTGATATGTTAAGCATTAGTTCAACTTTTTAAGTTGCTATACTTAGCTCTTTTACCATTGAACTTAATTCTTTCGCGTTGTCTGATATTATGACATTTTCGTCGGTAAATCGCAAATTAAAAGCATAATGACCATTTCTATGGATTACTTAATGTTCTCATCCCAGTGTTTTGAAGGTTCTGAGGTGTAAAGATCTTTGGACGAATATTATTCGATTTTAAATCTTTAGTACGTCGAAAATTGGCCATTTCTCCACAGTATCAAAGGAAAAATCTACGAATATTATATATAAGGGGTTTCCTTTTTTATCACTTGATGTGAATGTGGCCCATGGTGCTAACACTTTGCGAAACCCCGCCTATTTTGTCATCCATGCGGTTTGAAATTCGATTTGCAATCACCTTCGTCAACATCTTGTATATAAGCGATAGTAACGTGATTGACCTGTAGTTCATTAGGTCGGGTTTATTTCCTCTTTTTGTAGGTGGCATTTTTTCATTTAGTAGGTGCCATACCTGACTCTAGGCAATGATTAAACAGTGTTGTAAAATTTCAACAATAACTAGAACTGGAGATTTCTTCTATTACTTAATGGGGAAAAACAGAATAATGAAATAGTCCATTAAAGAGGATTTTCTGCTATTTTTTTATTTCTTCTTTAGGTGCTTTCTTCGTTTCGAAGGTTAGCGATCATTAAGTCTACTTGTACTCTTGAAACATCTGTTCTGAAGAATTGGTTCATTCTACAGTTGAACCATAATCTAGGGTTTCTTAGCCAAGAGTGTCTTCTTCTGAAGCATAGGTTCATTTTGCTTGGATTTTTCCCTGCTTTATTATTTACAGTAGTTGATACTTCTGATTCTTAAATATTTTAGTTTTCTGTTTTTGATTTGATTGTTATTTTAATTTCTTTTCCTTTCTGTGTCTTCTCATTACTTTTTAGTATTCTTTTACACAATGTGTCATTTTGTCATTTGATTTCAATTTTTCGAGATATTTCGCTGTTAGATTAAAAGAACATCCAGCGTAGCCACAGTTCAAATACTTCAAGTTTTCTGATGTCTGCTTGTTATACTTAGTTTATTATATTGTATTTTTTTTAATGTTTCCGCTTCTTTATTAAGATTAACTAAATCTTGCACTCGCATAAATAGCGCAACAGAAGAACCTCGATAGCCAATTAGGCGTAAAATCCGAACAAACACAGTAACTAACTATTTAAAAAAAAAACTAAAAAAAACCTATAATTATAACTGTGTTTTTTTTTAGATAATTTTTGCATGTGTGTATACGTCAGTTACATACGTTTTGAGTTCACAACCTTATGAAATAAATAGATACTTAATGTTTAATATAATAACAATTTTACTTAATCTAGCTTCAGACAGTATTGGAGCTTTATTTGGTACAATATTAAATCCAATTGTAAGTAATAAAATATTTCCCTTTTAAAAAATTTTAATGTAAATTTCGTTTTTAGAATGGCACCTTCATCGCAGCAATTTACACCTCATTTTTAATTTTATTTTCGGGGTTCTTCGTCATGTTCAACCACATGTCAACTTTAACGTATCTTGTATCTTACATATCCTTTTTCGCGTATAGTATGGACGGATTAATGCAATCAGTTTATGGGTTTGGAAGGAACCAATTAGCATGCCCTGATGATGTGGAATATTGTCATTATAATTCACCGAAATTTTTTTTGGAAGAATTTGGAATGGACAAAAACAATTATTGGAATGATGTTTCTACACTTTGTTGTTTTTATTTATTTACTAAAATTTTTGGGTATTATACATTAAAAAATATGACATCAGGTTCATAAAAGTAAATACTTTTATTAAAATATAAGTCGAGGTTTTTTCCAAAAAGAAAAAGGAGAAATGACAGTCGTCTTAAAGTCGAACAATTAAGCTAATTGTGTAAAAATTAAAACGGTAATATGTACATAGCATTTGGTGATATAATTTATGTTTTTTTTACGTTTTTTTATTACTAATAATAATAATAATAAATTTTTTTATTTTTACATCATCACCTGGAGGTCTATTGTTGTAAATTATTAAGAAATTGTCACATATACATTTAACATAATAGAAGATATAAATAAGGATATAAATACGAGTACAACCACTCTGTTAGGCTTTTACAAATGTTGAGAATTATTAGAGATGAGAATTTACGTTTTGGAAGAGTATTTAGGTTTCAATGAGCGGTGAAATGTTTACTAATAATTGTAATTTTTACACTATAACTACAACAAATTTAATTTTAAAAATTTAAAAAGATTTTGGATACTTAATTATTGTACACGAAAAATATAAAATACAGTTTCTAAGTACAATATTTTTCTCTTTTCCTCTTCAGTTTTTCATTACAGCTGACTAAAAATAATAAAGGTAGGTAATTAGCCAACTAACCACCCTACTTTTCTTTAGATCTAATAAATGCACTTGCACCAACGAAAGACGCAAAAGAGATAATCACGCACCTTTTCTTCTATGATATCCTTCAAAGTGAATATGATAAATTCCGTAAGTATTTTCTTTTTATCATACCGGGGGACTTTATTGCAAAAACAGAAGTATTACGGGAAGGCATAGTCTAGACGTGGACGTGACAACCAATCCGAATAGCTAAAGACTATGTCAGTAAGCAGAAATTTTTAAGATGGTCATTAGCAAAACTTATTTTTCGTTCAAAAATAATTATAAAAGAACCTGGAAAATCACAGAAAACGCTATTTTTAACCAGACGGCGACGATGTGGGCATCATCCATTATGAATGTACGTACTTTCGAGAAATAAACTCCGACCATTTTTGGCAGTGGCGTCTGCGAGACATAGAATACAGACCAAGGTAATGGAATGTGAAGAGACTAAAGAACGGGTCTGATTTTGAAAGTTATTACTTAGTGTCAGTATTGCAACAGAATGGCCAGCCGCTAAGTCTAATGGTTCTTCTATTATATTGTAATTTTGTGATTTTTTTCTGATTATTAAATATTCTAGTAGATCTGGTATACTTGCATAGGCCAGTATGTTTGTCTTCCAGTAGAGTGAAAATCGGGTCTAGGACAGTTCGGCGCGGCCAGTTTGGTGCGGCCGTTTTGGCGCAGAGACGTTTTGGCGGAGGACGTTTTGGCGCAGAGACGGTTTGGCGCGAGTGATTTCGAGGCACAAATTTGTCCAAGTACACTACAACTTTTTTTATATTTACTCATCAGGAAATTTTTTCTCTTTATGAAGAAAAGCACGAAATATCACAATTACCTATATTTGATTAATTGATGCAA